>CM050174.1:77406690-77484658 GCA_027410445.1 Discoglossus pictus
GGGCATATATACATACAGACACACACAAACACATAGGCATGGGCATATATACATATCATGACACACACACACACATAGGCATGGGCATATATACATACAGACACACACACACACACACACACATAGGCATGGGCATATATACATACATACAGACACACACACACACACACACACACATAGGCATGGGCATATATACATACAGACACACACACACACATAGGCATGGGCATATATACATACAGACACACACACACACACACACACACATAGGCATGGGCATATATACATACAGACACACACACACACATAGGCATGGGCATATATACATACAGACACACACACACACACATAGGCATGGGCATATATACATACAGACACACACACACACACACACACACATAGGCATGGGCATATATACATACAGACACACACACACACACACACATAGGCATGGGCATATATACATACAGACACACACACACACACATAGGCATGGGCATATATACATACAGACACACACAAATAGAGGTACACACACATGTCCACACTCAAAAGTATAATTTAGCTTATGAAGGGCAAATGTACTCTTTATCCACTCTACATACATATACACACGCACATACATAGCGATGTACACACAGGCTCAGGCATACAGATAGATACATAATTAGAGTGATTGGTACTGACAGACTGACGGACACTAATTATTAGGACTTATTTATAGCACAATCCGCAGCATTTACATGTAATTATAGACACGTTAACGCCAGAGACAAACCCATACAACTGGTTATGAGGCCGGGCTTTGGCCTCTACATACACTGGTGGGGATATACATGGACACACCAACACTGCCAGACATAGAGATAGGCTAACGACCCTCTAATGGGGCTTTGCCTTCGTTAGCCCGATGTCTAATTGTTCTTTGTCCTTTTCAGGTTCCATTATCGAGACCTGTAATGAAGTCGAGAGTCTCCCATATCCATTAAAAGTTGTAGAGTGGAGAGGTGCCAGAATCCGGCCAACCACCACCATGGGGACCGTCCTGTCTCTGTCCCCAAGCTACCGCAAAACAGGACTGTTCGATGGCAGCTCATCTAGCATTGGCCACTATATGGCTGTCCAGAACAGCAAAAATGGAAAGTCCTTGAAGAAGCACCCATTCATCTCAGTCCTTCCTTGGAAAAGGCTGGTGGCAGCTTCATCCAAGAAGCGACAATCGAAGAAGACCCAAACCAATGGTTGCTACCAAAACCAAGTCGCCCAACTTAACAATGAGAACCTGAAGAAGTCCCTCTCCTGTGCCAACCTTGCCAGTCTCGCCCAGGACCCTAAAGACTCTATTACCAAGCAAGATGCAACCACCAAGACGAAGGCCAAAAACGAGCACCCAGGACAACCTTCTCCAAAACGGGTGGTGGTGCAGGCATCCACCAGCGAGTTGCTGAGATGTTTGGGGGAGTTTCTCTGTAGGAGGTGCTACAAATTAAAGCATCTCTCCTCCACAGACCCTGTATTGTGGCTGAGGAGTGTGGACAGGTCCCTCCTTCTCCAAGGTTGGCAGGACCAAGGTTTCATCACCCCGGCCAATGTGGTTTTCCTCTATATGTTGTGCCGAGACGTCATTTCTCCTGAACTGACCAGTGAGCAGGAGTTACGAGCAGCCCTACTGACCTGTGTCTACCTATCCTACTCGTACATGGGCAATGAGATCTCCTATCCACTGAAACCCTTCCTGGTGGAGAACTCCAAGGACGACTTTTGGGACCGCTGCTTGTCTGTCATTGGTCTGATGAGCCCCAAAATGTTAAAGATCAATGCGGATCCCCAATATTTCACTCAGGTGTTTGCGGACCTGAAATGTGAGGGGGAACAAGAGGACAAGAGCCGGTTGATAATAGGACTTGACCGGTGATTGGGGTGGGGTGGGGGAGTGAGGACTGAGCCGTATTACACTGTATGCTGGTCAAGAATGTGATGCTCTGCAGGACTAGATACTCTGCAGGCTGTAGCTGTGAAACATACTGAAATGCTCTGCAGATCTCTGGCTGTAAAAGGTTTAGTGTGCAATACTCTGTTACTTGGGAAGTGCCATATTAATAATAGAGTGCTGAATAGGTTCCCATGTTGTCACTGCGGTCTCCTGATCTAGTGGGTTTTCTCATCCCTCTGGGTGGGTGCCCCTGGTCCGTGAATCTTTTGTGGAAGAGTGGGATCCATGTTGGTGATCTAGTGGGTTTTCTCATCTCTCTGGCTGGGTTCTCCTGGGTTGTGGGACTTTTGTGAAAGTGTGGGTTCCCATGTAGGTGATCTAGTTTTGTTTTCTTATCCCTCTGGGTGGGTTCCCCTGGCCCATGGGTCTTTGTGGAATAGTGGGTTCCCATGTTGGCGATCAAGTGGGCTCCCTCGCTCTTCTGATTCCTATGTTGGTGCACCAGTTGGTTTTCCCATCTGTCTGGATGGGCACCCATGGGTCTTGTGAAAAAGTAGGTTTCTATGTTGGTGATGTAGTGGGTTTTCTCATCTGTCTGGGTGGGTGCCCCTGGCCCATGGGTCTTTTGTGGAATAGTGGGTTCCCATGTTGGCGATCAAGTGGGCTCTCTCGCTCTCATGATTCCTATGTTGGTGGACTAGTTGGTTTTCTCAAATGTCTGGGTGGGTGCCCCTGGGCCATGAGTCTTTAATGGAAGTGGGTTGCCATGTAGGTGATCTAGTTCGTTTTCTTATCCCTCTGGGTGGGTGCCCCTGGCCCATGGGTCTTTTGTGGAATAGTGGGTTCCCATGTTGGTGATGTAGTGGGCTCCCTCGCTCTCATGATTCCTATGTTGGTGCACTAGTTGGTTCTCTCATATGTCTGGGTGGGTGCCCCTGGGCCATGAGTCTTTAATGGAAGAGTGGGTTCCCATGTAGGTGATCTAGTTTGTTTTCTTATCTATCTGGGTGGGTGCCCATGGGTAGGTTTCCATGTTGGTGATGTAGTGGGTTCCCTCATCTGTCTGGGTGGGTGCCCCTTTTCACTTTGTGCCCCTCATGATCCGGAGAGCTGTGACTAGTGCCCATCTCCAGGTGCCCCCTCCTCACTCTCCATATTATATTGTCAGTGAGCGGCTGCACCCCAGGGCTGGCTGCACTACACCCCACTAAGCCTCCAGCTCATCCCATAATTGCTCTGAGTAATTAGCTGCTGGATTGTACCTAGTGCCGATCGTTAACCTACTAATGAGCCTGTTTAACCTCTTCATGTCTGGACCTGCTTAACACTTTCCCTGCCAGAGGTGTGGTACATTTCCACCATGGTGGTAACCATCCCTGGAGTTATGTGACCAATAATGACTCACCATAGAAAGTGAACATCCTGGGTGGGTGAGCCTATTACCCAACCTCGGGGGGGTTGGGGGCGGGTTGTTAAGATGCAGAACATCCCTCAAATGTGAATAAGAACTAATACGGGTGGGTGGGCTTTAAAATAAAAATAGCTGCTAGAAATCTGTGCGCTCGAAACTACAGGACGATCTGGGGGGGGGGGGGGGGCGTACACACGTGCCAATAGGGCTTACTGAGGGGGGGAGGTCACTAATTCAATGTAACCCTTTCTCTGCCAGGAGATCGGGGTGCAAGCACTCTCCAGCTCAATGGCAGTTACATGGTTAACAAATGTAGAAATTTCCGTTTTGGGGGATTTTTTATGTTATTTTTTACAGTATGTGAGCGTCAGGTGGCGCAATAACCTGTATTTATTGTCACTATTACTGTATATGTGTTCCGAACCGCACATCCGTGTGCCAACATACATGTATTTCCTGTGCCAGGATCCCGTCCCTGTAGCATCTCCTTGTTTACATATATGTAGCGTGTTTGTATGTAACACTAATGCAGGGTCCTGGGCTGCTATAATGAAGGGTTAATCCGCTCTGCGTCCATCTGTATGTTAATTTATTTTTGTACCGTGAGGACTGAATAAAGACTCACATCTGTGTTACATACGTGTTTTTGCTTTTATTTTAAAGGGGACGTTTCGCCAACACGCAAGCTGCTCTTATACGAGTTCATTTATTTAAAATGTAATTATTATGTATTTATATTTATTATTATTATTTATTTTTTATTTGTTGCTATTATTGTTTCCAGACGTCTGTATTGGGTGATGTGAGCTGCAGAAGAACATGCGTGTAATTGTCATAGCTTAGCTTTATCTGGCTCTTGAACTACTGATCAGCATTCTAAGTGTCAGTGACACAAATGGAACTTAAAATGGCAGCACGGGCAACAAAAAAAAAAATCCATAGGTTATTACACCAAGAAACACATGATGGAGAGGACATACATGTAACACACGTGTACATCATATGTATTAATAGATATTTATTTATTCTGCGACAATAAAATGGAGTCCGATTTCTTACATATAATCACATACAGACAGACATGACAGGGTTAAAATCTTGGCAGCGCATTGTGTGGGGGGGTTTTAACCCTCCACTGGCTGGACCATTGTCAGGGGCACCAGTCCCCACGTCCTCCATCAGACCTGGCTATGGAGTAGATACTCAGTATCACTGTATGGCGCGTTCAGTTGGGGGGCACACTGAGGGTGAAGCCCCCGCGGCTCTTGGTGAAGTGTGGCTGGGATTGGTTGTTCTTGGTCTCCACCCCGATGGAGCAGGACTTGCCGTGCTGCCGGCATAGGACGGGGTGCGACACTGTGACCTGCAGGCGCCTCTTCTCACTGCGGGAGAGAGAAGGTTAAATACGGGTTACTGCTGTGTATAACTCCTCATTATGATGCACCTTCCTATAACTCCCAATGTGTTTGCTCTATAATCCGGTTCTGTATCTGGGTCACTGACTAATGATTTATACTCAGGGATGACAGGACATGTCTCCAGCGCAGCAGTCACACATTGCACAAACCTAAATGTGTCACAGATAGATCCTGGAGGGGGGAGGAAGGACAAGAAGGGGCGGGGGGAAAGACAAGAAGGGGCGGGGGGAAAGACAAGAAGGGGCGGGGGGAAAGACAAGAAGGGGCGGGGGGAAAGACAAGAAGGGGCGGGGGGAAAGACAAGAAGGGGCGGGGGGAAAGACAAGAAGGGGCGGGGGGAAAGACAAGAAGGGGCGGGGGGAAAGACAAGAAGGGGCGGGGGGAAAGACAAGAAGGGGCGGGGGGAAAGACAAGAAGGGGCGGGGGGAAAAGACAAGAAGGGGCGGGGGAAAGACAAGAAGGGGCGGGGGGGAAAGACAAGAAGGGGCGGGGGGAAAGACAAGAAGGGGCGGGGGGGAAAAGACAAGAAGGGGCGGGGGGAAAAGACAAGAAGGGGCGGGGGGAAAAGACAAGAAGGGGCGGGGGAAGAAGGACAAGAAGGAGCGGGGGAAGAAGGACAAGAAGGGGCGGGGGAAGAAAGACAAGAAGTAGGGGGGAGAAGAAAGACAAGAAGTAGGGGGGAGAAGAAAGACAAGAAGGAGGGGGGGAAGAAGGACAAGAAGGGGGGAGGAAAGACAAGAAGGGAGGAGGGGTGACGGTGTAGAGGAAGAGATGCAGAGGATGGGGGGCGAAAGAGGAAGAGAAAAGAGGGTGAGGAAGCATGGGAGGGGAAGGAAGGTGGATGAGAGAAGGAAAGTAGGGGGGGACAGATAAGAGAAAGAAAGGAAAGCAAAGGAAGGAAGGAGGTGGAGGCAGGGGCAGATAGGAGGAAAAGAGGGAGGGGGAGTTATAGGGGTGAGGGAGAAGAATAGAGGGGGAAGCATGGAGTAAGGAGGAGCTCTGTGTCTGAGACCCTCAGGAGAGGGGGTGGGCTTTAGTGTTTGAAGATAAAAATATCCCAGAAATTCCCATTAGAAACAGCCGAGAGAATCCTCTGTAATCCCCCAGCTATATGGGGGAGTACTGGCGAGGGAGGGGGGGGAGGGGAAGATGAGAGATCTAGAGAGAGGGGAGAAAAGGAGTGAGAGAGAAAATCCTGTGTAATCCCCCAGGGAGAAGGGGAAGATCTGGGGGGGAGGAGGAGGGGGAGGGAGGAGGAGAGCACGAGGAGTGACAGTGGGGGCTCTGAGCTCATCTCCCCCTCCTGGGATTTACTCCGACACATTATACCATCTCACAGAGTTATTCAGATGCTGAGGATGTTACTGGGGAGACTCAGAGACCCCCCCCCCCCCCCCAGAGAGATACACACAGAGAGACCCCCCCCCCCCCCCCCGAGAGAGAGAGGGTGAGATAGAGAGACCCCCCCCCCCGAGAGAGAGAGAGAGACCCCTCCCAGAGAGAGTGAGAGATAGAGAGACACAGAGAGAGAGAGAGAGAGAGATAGATAGCTAGATAGACACAGAGAGACCCCCCCCAGAGAGAGAGAGAGAGAGAGATAGCTAGATAGACACAGAGAGACCCCCCCCCCCCCAGAGAGAGACCCCCCCCAAAGAGAGAGAGAGAGATAGATAGCTAGATAGACACAGAGAGACCCCCCCAGAGAGAGAGAGAGAGATAGCTAGATAGACACAGAGAGACCCCCCCCCCCCCAGAGAGAGACCCCCCCCCCAAAGAGAGAGAGAGAGATAGATAGCTAGATAGACACAGAGAGACCCCCCACCCCAGAGAGAGAGGGTGACAGATAGAGACAGAGAGAGCCCCTAGAGAGAGAGAGAGAGAGAGAGACCCCTCCCAGAGAGATAGTGAGAGATAGAGAGACACAGAGAGACCCCCCCAGAGAGAGAGAGAGAGAGAGAGAGAGAGATAGATAGATAGATAGACACAGAGAGAACCCCCCCCAGAGAAAGAGAGAGATAGACACAGAGAGACCCCCCCCCCCCAGAGAAAGAGAGAGAGAGACACAGAGAGACCCCCCCCCCAGAGAGAGAGGGTGACATAGAGAGAGAGAGAGAGACACACAGAGAGACCCCTCCTAGATTGAGAGATAGAGAGAGAGAGAGAGAGAGACCCCCCCCAGAGAGAGAGGGTGACAGATAGAGACAGAGAGAGCCCCTAGAGAGGGTTAGAGACACAGAGAGACCCCTCCTAGAGAGTGAGAGCGATAGATAGAGAGAGCCCTCCCAGAGAGAGAGGGAGATAGAGAGACCTCCAGAGAGGGCCACTAGAGAGAGAGTGAGAGATAGAGAGCCCCCCCCCCCCCCAGAGAGGGTGAGAGACACATAGAGAACCCCCTAGAGAGAGAGGGTGAGAGATAGAGAGAAACACCCTAGAGAGAAAGAGACACCCCTAGAGACAAAGAGACCCCACCAAAGAGAGAGACAGAGAGAGACGGTGATGTATAGAGAACCACCACCCCAGACAGAGAGAGGGTGAGAGACACAGAGCGACCCCCCTAGAGAGAGAGACTTCCCCCAAAGAGAGAGAGGGTGAGAGACTGAAACTGCCCCCCCAGAGAGAGAGACCAAGAGATCCCTCCTACGAGAGAGAGATCCCCCACCCCAGAGAGAGAGAGGGTGAGAGACTGAACCCCCCCCCCCCCCCCAGAGAGAGGCCAAGTGATCCCTCCTGCGAGAGAGAGAGGGTGAGAGAGAGACCATCCCCCAGAGAGAGACCGAGAAACCCCCCAGAGAGAGGGGGGAGGGGGTAACACTTACATACACAAATAAAGAGGGGAGCACAGTGTCACTGACAGACTGGGGGAGGAGAGGGCTGTCAGACATGAAGAGCAGTGAGGGTAGAAATGGAGAGAGAGGGAGGGGAAGATAAAGAGAGAACGTGTGAGAAAAGGGAGAGGAGACACATTACAAAGAGACATGTGGGGGGGGGGGGGCAGCCCATCCTCCAGATGGTGCGGAGGGGGGGGGGGGGCAGCATGTGAGTATCAGTAATAGAGGATATTAGAGTGGAGGGGAAACAGAGCCAAGCGATGGGGGAGGGTAAACATGATATAGGAGAGGGCAGAGATAAATAAATAGACAAGGGGCAGGAAGGGCAAGAATAAGTAGGGGGCAAAGGTCAAATAGAGGGGGGTAAATAGACACAAGCACATGGCAACACGGGGAAGGGGGGCAAAAGACAATTGTATGGCCCTGGACAATGGTGGGGTCAGCACTGGACGACCTCACTCCCCCCATCACACTCACCGCTTGAAGTGATTGGCCAAAACCCCAACAACCTCCCCCACCAGGCTCTCGTTGGGGGTCATTCCGCCAGACCCCAGACACACAATGAGGTCTTTATTGTCCTTGGTGTGGAAGACCACCAGCTGGTCCTTCCCATTGGTCACACTGATGCCGGACACCTAGATGGGGGAAGAGAGAAGCCGAGGTCACAGGGGAAGCCAGGGGGTAATAATGGCAGTGACATTGTAAGGTTAATCACGCTTTAGGTGGGACTCCCTAGGCCATCTCACAATATGGATGACGAGTGCAATGTTTATATAGAATGCGGCCATAATCCCCTGTGCTGCCTATAGGAGGCGGTGTTGTCAGTCCTGAACAATAGGCCACATTTTATCTAAAGTTTGCATTAAAGGGCCACCAACATGTCCCATTTCATCTCATGAAGAACTAGACTGGATAATGTGCCAAATAAATACTTATTCAGCTGCTGCTCTAATGGCAAACGGCACCTGGGAGGCGCAGAATGAATGATGAAATAGAGATAAAAGCTCTATTCAGTTGTCTTGAAAGACTGCAATAGAGCTAAACGGAAGAGAAGGCCCTGCTGAGCTTACGCTCTTTGTTTGTAATTAAGGGGTGTACAGGCCGGATAAGAGAGGGGGGGGGGGGGCGAGAGCAGCTGTGAATGGAGCCAGAGCTGGACCAGACACCGACTGATCCCGTCTCCATGGCGATCTCCATAGCAACACATCCCCCGGGCGGTTGTCATGGTGACGAGATGCTTTTCGGATGCAGAGCGCTGCTGGCTGGAGGATCAGATGTGTCTGGATCCAGAGCTCCCCCCATCACCCCCTCCCCACTCACATTATAGAGTGGAGTGCTGCTCATCACTTTATACTGCTTCTCCGGGTCCATCTTGTACAGGTGTCGGTCTGTGATAAAGATGGCGCGGTCTTCCACCTTATTAAACCTGTTCACCTGCAGGGACAGGATAGCAAAGGATTTACCCACTGTAGGACCAAAAGCGCAGGGATATCCACCCACCCACAAATACACCCACCAGGAACTTGTACCCATAGATAGACCACCCAAGATCATCCATGAAAACACCCACCAGAAACCACATAGAGAACACAAACTCTACACCCACCATAGACTGGGACCTACAGATACACTCACTAGGGACCACACCCAACAGAGATCACAAAAAGCCAACACGTTCTAGAGGCTAGAACCCAACAGGTACACCCATTGGAAACCCCACTCAAAAATGCACATATAGCTGGAGACCCCACCTACATCCACAGATACACCCACCAGAAACTAGAACCCATAGATACATACAAAGACCACTCTAGACCACCCACCAGAAACTAATACCCATAGATATATAAAAAACAAACACTCTAGACCACCCATGGAAACACATCCACTAAAACCTACACCTACCATAGACTGGGGCCCAAAGATACACTCACTAGAGACAAAACCCAACGGCTACACCCAACAGAGACTACGCCCAACAAAAGCCAACACGTTCTAGAGGCTAGAACCCAACAGGTACACTCATTGCAAACCCTACTCAAAAATGCACATATAGCCTGGGACTTGGAGACCCCACCCAAAGGCTACATCCACAGATACACCCACCAGAAATTAGAACCTATAGATACATACAAAGACCACTCTAGACCACCCACCAGAAACTAAAACTGATACATAAAAAGCACTCTAGACCACCCATGGAAACACCCACAAGAGAGCATATCCACTAAAACCTACACCTACCATAGACTGGGGCCCAATGATACACTCACTAGAGACAAAACCCAATGGCTACACCCAAAAGAGACTACGCCCAACAAAGCCAACACGTTCTAGAGGCTAGAACCCAACAGGTACACCCAATGGAAACCCCACTCAAAAAAGCACCCACAGTAGACCACACCCAGAGCGTACATACACTAAAAACTATACTGATCATAGACTGTGACTTACAGAGACATTCTACTGGAGACCCCACCCAAAGACTCCATCCACCAGACCACATCCACAGATACACCCACCAGAAACTAAAACCCATAGATATATAAAAACACACTATAGACCACCCATGGAAACACATCCACTAAAACCTACACCTACCATAGACTGGGGCCCAAAGATACACTCACTAGAGACAAAACCCAATGGCTACACCCAAAAGAGACTACGCCCAACAAAGCCAACACGTTCTAGAGGCTAGAACCCAACAGGTACACCCAATGGAAACCCCCCTCAAAAATGCACCTACTGGAGACCCCACCCAGAGAGTACATACACTAAAAACTACATTGATCATAGACTGGGACTTACAGAGACACCCTACTGGAGACCCCACCCAAACGCTCCATCCACAGATACACCCACCAGAAACTAGAATCCATAGATACATACAAAGATACCTCTAGACCACCCACCAGAAACTAAAACATACATAAAAGGCACTCTAAACCACCCATGGAAACACCCACAAGAGAGCACATCCACTAAAACCTACACCTACCATAGACTCGGGCCCAAAGATACACTCGGCTACACCCAACATAGACCACGCCCAATAAAGCAAAGACTTTCTAGAGGCTAGAACCCAACAGGTACACCCATTGGAAACCCCACTCAAAAATGCACACACGAGAAATCACACACACTCACCAAAGGCTACACCCACCAAAGAGCAAATCCTCAGCTACACCCACTAGAAACCACACATACAGATATACCCACCAGAGACACAGATACACCCACCAGCGCCCAAGAACATTATATCAATAAACTAGAAACAATTCCAAGGAGAAATCACAATATGGTGGCACCTTGCGGACATGGCAGGAGAACAGCGCCGCCATGTACTTGTCCTTCCTCTGCAGCTCATTGGCGCGAGACACAAATAATCCCGAGTTCTGAGAGTTTTCCTGTTTCTGGAATGAAAGAAAATCCACATATGGTCACCATACTACCAGAGTGCACGGATGGCTCCAACCCTACAAAATAATCACTGGTGGTATCTCTGATGTAGTCTTAAGGACTCTATTCTATTCACATAACAGAAAGTTGGTGGAAACTTCCTAAGACAACAATACCTGCTGTAAAGGACCTGGATACCGAAGTGATGATGTCACAAACCTGGCTGCCCTTTTCCAAAATGGCGCCAGAGACAAGATACATTGCAGAAGCTCATTGTATGTTAAATGACCATTGTGGTCTTATATTTAAAATATACTATTTAGATGAACACATCCCATAATTTTGTACTTTTACATTCAATTGTGGTCTTGTGAGATCTACCATTTTGTTTTCTGCTGATGTTGAATACCTGAACAGGAATGTGGCATCTGCAACTGCCCCTGGATGTATTAGATAGTTTACAAGGACACTTCTAAGAGGGCCCTTTAATTATACATTTGTGGTGGGGCAGATATCCAGGTGTGGATTGGTTGTGTACCCACCGATGCCAGGTAGCTGCCCTCCCAGTGCCTCTGGAGCCCCATATCAGCCCGATGACCCTTTAGGTTCTCCAGGGCAGCGACCTTTGCCCTGACCTTTGGCACCTCGGCCGGTGGCAGGCTCTTAATGAGATGGAACGCCCTCCACCTGAGAAGAGAGAGACAGCAGTCAGACACGAGCTTGGCACTCACATGAGGCAGAGGGCATGTAAACGTGGCAAAATGGCAGGAGAAGCTATAATGCAGAGCTCAGTACAAGTCCTCTGCAGAGCATCCAGTGCCCAACGCGCTCTGCAGCATGTTCTGTACCTGAGGTAGACGCTTTGGAGTGTTTCCTGGAAGCGGCGCAGCACTTTGGGTGGTGTTGGCCACTTGACGTGTTTCCCGTAATCTCTACTGTTTTTGACGCCATTAAACCTGCGAATCACGTCTTGGATATAAGATTTCACCTTGTAGCGTCTGTAGTGGCGCAGGATGGTCAGAGCTGCCCGTGTCCTCTTGTACCGCCGACGGGCGAGGGCTCCTCTCCAGACCTGAACACAGAAGACAACATGGCGGGTGTAAACTCTATGGACAAGCGTTACCCTCTTGGCTTGGTCATATAATAGATCAGGAATTATTAGAGTGTAAGCTCTGAAAACGAGGAGGATAATCAGGTACTTGCCTTCTGCAGGAAAAGTATGATCCGGATAAGCATCTCACTGCGCTTCTCCTCCAGGGAGAAGAGTGTGCGTGGAGTTCGGATGAACACCTTGGTCTTGCCATAGGCTGCATCGTGGTTAAAGCCAATCTCCTCCAGGAGCTTCTGTACGGCCATGCGGTCAGAGGGCAGGTCGTGGTTGGGCCAGGTCAACTGGGAGATCATCTTGTACCTGGTGGAAAAGAGGACACAAGAACAAGAGGCTCCGATGAGGGGCTACAGTAACACACAGTTGGAGTTTACTTGTTTTGGTAAAGATGGGACCAGGTTGGTTTGGCACAGCTGGGAGCCGGGTGGTTTGGCACATTTAGGTTTGCTTTGGTAAAGCTGTGAGTGGGTTGGTGTGATGTGGTACAGCAGGGACAGGGTTGGCTTGGCACAGCAGGGACAGGGTTGGCTTGGCTCAGTAAGGATTGGTTTGGTAAAGCTGGGACCGGGTTAGTTTGGCATAGTTGGGGTTGGTGTGATGTGGTACAGCTGGTAACCGGGTTGGTTTGGCACAGTTGGGAACCGGGTGGTTTGGCACATTTAGGTTTGCTTTGGTAAAGCTGTGAGTGGGTTGGTGTGATGTGGTACAGCAGGGACAGGGTTGGCTTGGCACAGCAGGGACAGGGTTGGCTTGGCTCAGTAAGGATTGGTTTGGTAAAGCTGGGACCGGGTTAGTTTGGCATAGTTGGGGTTGGTGTGATGTGGTACAGCTGGTAACCGGGTTGGTTTGACACAGTTGGGAACCGGGTTGGCTTAGGACAGCTTGGGTTGGTTTAGTAAAGCTGGGACCGGGTTGGTGTGGCACAGCTGGGGACCGGGTTGGTGTGGCACAGCTGGGGACCGGGTTGGTGTGGCACAGCTGGGGACCGGGTTGGTGTGGCACAGCTGGGGACCGGGTTGGTGTGGCACAGCTGGGGACCGGGTTGGTGTGGCACAGCTGGGGACCGGGTTGGTGTGGCACAGCTGGGAACCGGGTTGGTGTGGCACAGCTGGGAACCGGGTTGGTGTGGCACAGCTGGGAACCGGGTTGGTGTGGCACAGCTGGGAACCGGGTTGGTGTGGCACAGCTGGGAACCGGGTTGGTGTGGCACAGCTGGGAACCGGGTTGGTGTGGCACAGCTGGGAACCGGGTTGGTTTGGCACAGCTGGGAACCGGGTTGGTTTGGCACAGCTGGGAACCGGGTTGGTTTGGCACAGCTGGGAACCGGGTTGGTTTGGCACAGCTGGGAACCGGGTTGGTTTAGTAAAGCTGGGAACCGGGTTGGTGTGGCACAGCTGGGAACTGGGTTGGTTTGGCACAGCTGGGAACTGGGTTGGTTTGGCACAGCTGGGAACTGGGTTGGTTTGGCACAGCTAGGGTTGGTCTAGTAAAGCTGGGACTGGGTTGGTGTGGCACAGCTGGAACAGAGTTGGTGTGGCACAGCTGGGAACTGGGTTGGTGTGGCACAGCTGGGAACTGGGTTGGTGTGGCACAGCTGGGAACTGGGTTGGTGTGGCACAGCTGGGAACTGGGTTGGTGTGGCACAGCTGGGAACTGGGTTGGTGTGGCACAGCTGGGAACTGGGTTGGTGTGGCACAGCTGGGAACTGGGTTGGTTTGGCACAGCTGGGAACTGGGTTGGTGTGGCACAGCTGGGAACTGGGTTGGTGTGGCACAGCTGGGAACTGGGTTGGTGTGGCACAGCTGGGAACTGGGTTGGTGTGGCACAGCTAGGGTTGGTTTAGGTAAGCTGGGACCGGGTTGGTTTGGCACAGCTGGGAACTGGGTTGGTTTGGCACAGCTAGGGTTGGTTCGGCACAGCTGGAACCGGGTTGGTTCGGCACAGCTGGAACCGGGTTGGTTCGGCACAGCTGGAACCGGGTTGGTTCGGCACAGCTGGAACCGGGTTGGTTCGGCACAGCTGGAACCGGGTTGGTTCGGCACAGTTATGGTTGGTATGATGTGGTACAGCCAGGCTGCTAGATGCGGACATGATCCCCCACCTGTGCAGGAATCTCTCGTACACCTGTCGATAAGCGAACCCTGCCCTCCGGACGCGCACGTTCTCCAATAGGCCCAGATACTCCACTTGGTGGCGACAACGTTCAGCATCAAACAAGGACGGAGATTTCTTATCATTGGGTTTTATACAGCGGACGTAGTACGGCTCCTGAGAGTGGAAAGATGGAGGGATCAGAAAGGTCACATGGAGTGGAACAATCTAGGGTCACGCTCTTTGGGGATGATGTCATTTCCCCACTGAATGATGTCACACAGAGCACACACTCCCTGGTGATGTCACAGTGTGGGTGGGGCTATACCTTTGATGCCAAGTTGTCCACAAGAGCTATCATGGAGTTCTTGAAGAGGGTGGCGGCAGTGAGTGGACGCTTGGTGACCTCAGTGATGCTCAACTTGCCCTCCGGCCACATGGTCTTCAGCACAGGGTTAGAGCTGGAGAGAGAGGGAGACACGGCATGAGAGAGAGAAGCGACAGTCAGGGAGAGACGGCTCGAGGGAGGGATTTAGCGAGGGAGATAGAGATAGAGAGATAGAGAGAGATAGAGAGAGATAGAGAGAGATAGAGAGAGATAGATAGAGATAGAGAGAGATAGAGAGAGATAGATAGAGATAGAGAGAGATAGAGAGATAGAGATATAGAGAGATAGAGAGACAGAGACAGAGAGAGATAGAGATAGAGAGAGAGACTCTCACACACGGAGGGGGACAGGCAAAAAGAAAGACATGGACTGTGTCCAAAATGTTTTTGCTGAATTGAATAGAAGAGACATCAATAGATAGTGAGGGAGAGACATAATGAGAGTGTTCCTGGATAACAGACAGACACATACTGATGACTGGGATCACATTGCAAGCTCCTGTGGTTCTTCTCACCTGTTGTACATCAGCCTCTTGAAGTCCTGGAATAGAGTGTCCTTGTTCTTATCAATAAATCCCACAACGGAGTATCTGTGACAAGAGGAAAGAGGTCAGAGCGGGCCAGGGGAGAGGTCAGAGCGGGCCAGGGGAGAGGTCAGAGCGGGCCAGGGGAGAGGTCAGAGCGGGCCAGGGGAGAGGTCAGAGCGGGCCAGAGGAGCGGTCAGAGCGGGCCAGGGGTGCGGTCAGAGGGGGCCAGGGGTGCGGTCAGAGGGGGCGGTCAGAGGGGGCCAGGGGAGCGGTCAGAGCGGGCCAGGGGAGAGGTCAGAGCGGGCCAGGGGAGAGGTCAGAGCGGGCCAGGGGAGAGGTCAGAGCGGGCCAGGGGAGAGGTCAGAGCGGGCCAGGGGAGAGGTCAGAGCGGGCCAGGGGAGAGGTCAGAGCGGGCCAGGGGAGCGGTCAGAGGGGGCCAGGGGAGCGGTCAGAGGGGGCCAGGGGAGAGGTCAGAGCGAGCCAGGGGAGAGGTCAGAGCGGGCCAGGGGAGAGGTCAGAGCGGGCCAGGGGAGAGGTCAGAGCGGGCCAGGGGAGCAGTCAGAGGGGGCCAGGAGGAGAGAGGTCAAAGGGGACCAGTAGAGAGGTCAGGGGGCCACTTAAATGCAGTGTCACTGGAGGCTATAACAGCTAGGAACCTTGAAGGCTGAGATTATCTAATTGCCATTTGCACCATAGACCACTGACTTTGCTTATTTGCCCTTCGAGCAGGAAGTTAAAAAATAACAGATAGGGAAAGGTCTTTATAAAACAATAATGGAGATGACCAGGACTACATATAACTGCATCGCGGGGTCAACGCTCTGTACAGCCAGGAGTGATGGGAGACTCCGGGGGTCAGTGCGCACTCACAGAACGTCTCCAGCGTAGTGTCGGATACGGAAATCCCGGTCATACTCCAGAGCCTTATCTGTGGCGCACACCTGAGGGCGAGAGAGGAACATGTCAGGGGGACTCCATGACATTAATATGTATAGATTAGAGGGGACTAAATGACATTAATATGTATAGATTAGAGGGGACTCCATGATATTAATATATATAGATTAGAGGGGACTCCATGACATTAATATGTATAGATTAGAGGAGACTCCATGACATTAATATGTATAGATTAGAGGGGACTCCATGACATTAATATGTATAGATTAGAGGAGTCTCCATGACATTAATATGTATAGATTAGAGGAGTCTCCATGATATTAATATGTATAGATTAGAGGGGACTCCATGACATTAATATGTATAGATTAGAGGAGACTCCATGACATTAATATGTATAGATTAGAGGGGACTCCATGACATTAATATGTATAGATTAGAGGGGACTCCATGATATTAATATGTATAGATTAGAGGGGACTCCATGACATTAATATGTAAAGATTAGAGGAGACTCCATGACATTAATATGTATAGATTAGAGGGGACTCCATGACATTAATATGTAAAGATTAGAGGAGACTCCATGACATTAATATGTATAGATTAGAGGGGACACTATGACATTGATATGTATAGATTAGAGAGGACTCCATGACATTAATATGTATAGATTAGAGAGGACTCCATGACATTAATATGTATAGATTAGAGAGGACTCCATGACATTAATATGTATAGATTAGAGAGGACTCCATGACATTAATATGTATAGATTAGAGGGGACTCCATGACATTAATATGTATAGATTAGAGGGGACTCCATGACATTAATATGTATAGATTAGAGGGGACTCCATGACATTAATATGTATAGATTAGAGGGGACTCCATGACATTAATATGTATAGATTAGAGAGGACTCCATGACATTAATATGTATAGATTAGAGAGGACTCCATGACATTAATATGTATAGATTAGAGGGGACTCCATGACATTAATATGTATAGATTAGAGGGGACTCCATGACATTAATATGTATAGATTAGAGGGGACTCCATGACATTAATATGTATAGATTAGAGGGGACTCCATGACATTAATATGTATAGATTAGAGGGGACTCCATGACATTAATATGTATAGATTAGAGGGGACTCCATGACATTAATATGTATAGATTAGAGGGGACTCCATGACATTAATATGTATAGATTAGAGGGGACTCCATGACATTAATATGTATAGATTAGAGGGGACTCCATGATATTAATATGTATAGATTAGAGGGGATTCCATGACATTAATATGTATAGATTAGATGGGACTCCATGACATTAATATGTATAGATTAGAGGGGACTCCATGACATTAATATGTATAGATTAGAGGGGACTCCATGATATTAATATGTATAGATTAGAGAGGACTCCATGATATTAATATGTATAGATTAGATGGGACTCCATGACATTAATATGTATAGATTAGATGGGACTCCATGACATTAATATGTATAGATTAGAGACGTCTCCATGACAGTAATATGTATAGATTAGAGGGGACTCCATGACATTAGTATGTTTAGATTATAGGGGACTCCATGACATTAATATGTATAGATTAGAGGAGACTCCATGATATTAATATGTATAGATTAGAGGGGACTCCATGATATTAATATGTATAGATTAGAGAGGACACCATGATATTAATATGTATAGATTAGAGGGGACACCATGACATTAATATGTATAGATTAGAGGGGACTCCATGACATTAATATGTATAGATTAGAGGGGACTCCATGACATTAGTATGTATTGATTAGAGGGGACTCCATGACATTAGTATGTATAGATTAGAGGGGACTCCATGACATTATTATGTATAGATTAGAGGGGACTCCATGATATTAATATGTATAGATTAGAGGGGACACCATGACATTAATATGTATAGATTAGAGGGGACTCCATGACATTAATATGTATAGATTAGAGGAGACTCCATGACATTAATATGTATAGATTAGAGGAGACTCCATGACATTAATATGTATAGATTAGAGGAGACTCCATGACATTATCATGTATAGATTAGAGGGGACTCCATGATATTAATATGTATAGATTAGAGGGGACTCCATGATATTAATATTTATAGATTGGAGGGGACTCCATGATATTATTATGTATAGATTGGAGGAGACTCCATGATATTAATTTGTATAGATTAGAGGAGACTCCATGATATTAATATGTATAGATTAGAGGAGACTCCATGACATTAATATGTATAGATTAGAGAGGACTCCATGACATTAATATGTATAGATTAGAGGAGACTCCATGACATTAATATGTATAGATTAGAGGAGACTCCATGATATTAATATGTATAGATTAGAGAGGACTCCATGACATTAATATGTATAGATTAGAGGGGACCCATGATATTAATATGTATAGATTAGAGGGGACTCCATGACATTAATATGTAAAGATTAGAGGGGACTCCATGATATTAATATGTATAGATTAGATGGGCCTCCATGACATTAATATGTATAGATTAGAGGGGCCTCCATGACATTAATATGTATAGATTAGAGGGGATTCCATGACATTAATATGTAAAGATTAGAGGGGATTCCATGACATTAATATGTATAGATTAGAGGGGACTCCATGATATTAATATGTAAAGATTAGAGGAGGCTCCATGGTATTAATATGTATAGATTAGAGGGGACTCCATGACATTAATATGTATAGATTAGAGGAGTCTCCATGATATTAATATGTATAGATTAGAGAGGACTCCATGACATTAATATGTATAGATTAGAGGAGTCTCCATGACATTAATATGTAAAGATTAGAGGAGGCTCCATGGTATTAATATGTATAGATTAGAGGAGACTCCATGACATTAATATGTATAGATTAGAGGAGTCTCCATGATATTAATATGTATAGATTAGAGGGGAAACGGGTTAATCAGATATAATGGGCTGAGTGCTGCAGGAGAGGCAGTGTCTGAGGATAGGTTTCAGGTTTCAGTGAGAGCCAGTAGATTTAGAGAGTTGGTAGTGAATAAGTCGTGAGTGAAATTGAGTTTATTGCAGATAGATTGTGCGTTCCAGAGGACACAGGAGAGAGGCAGAGGACACGGTTTGTGACCAGTGATGGGTATCAGATTCTGGGCGTTTGGGGTGTTTGCTGGCCTTGGGGCAGAGCGTGGCTGACAGCGAGTGGAGATAAGTGATGGGCTTGGGTTCGGGGGTATATCTCCCGCAGCCAGGAGAAGGAGGAGTGAAAGTGAGAGAAGATGGGAGTGGGACTTACAGTGCTGTTTCTTGTGAGTGTTAGGGAGGGGATGAGATTGTGACTGGAGGAGGGAGAAGAGCTCATGGGAGCAGAGGAGAGGAGAACAAGGGAGGGGAGATGGCTATAGTATTGGGGACATGAAATGGAGAGGTAGCAAAGGAAAGTCTGAGAGAGAGGCAGTAGGTTATAAGAAAGACGAAAGCGTGAGAAAGCATTGTGACACAGTGTGTAGATGAGATGAAGGTAATATTGTTAGTCCAAGATAGGATAGACGTAGTAATATAAATTAAGGAGCGAGGGAAAAAAGAGTGAGGGAAGGTTTATCAGAATGACTGTAGCTAAGATATATATATATATATATATATATATATATATATATATATATATATATATATATATATATATATATATATATATATATATATATATTTTTTTTTTTTTTTTTTTTTTTTTAATGTTATTTTTATTTTTTATTTTTATTTATTCTTATTTTTTTTTTTATTAAGTAGATTTAAGTATTGTGGGTAGCTATAAGTTAAGATAATGCAGGGGTGGGTGGGTGAGGGGCAGAGGTAACAGTGTTTGTTAAAAGTCCAAGGAGTTGCCAGATGGAGGGAGTCTGGGACTGTAATGCACATTATATATTTTTATTTGGGACATGTATCTTTACTTTGCTTTTATGTTTCAGGTCTGATGCACTTAGATTTGTAAACACAGATATCCCAGATCAGCTGACACAGAGCTCCATCCCTATTAGCTAGACATGACATCATTCAGTTAGGTTGGATGCTCCTGTGTGTCGCGAGCAATGTGAGAATGTGCAGGATATGTGCTCCCCCTGCTGGACACAATTGGTATATATATTTACTGTTGTACCTATTTATACATGTAATTATGATTACAGTACCCCTTATAAAAATTGTTACCCCAAAACTTGCTGTGTATTTTTTTTCATGGCCGTTAACATCTAACTATACAGTATATTAACCATTGTTTTCTAATCGGATCAATACATAGTCACTCATTAGCATATTCCACAAGATATTAACATACTGCATACATTGAATATGGTGGACATTACAAGAACGATTTATATTTGTGTCACATTATGTATGGTCAGCTACTTGAGTATTCATGTCCCCATTAACCCCTGCCTTGCCTTTCTGCTGGAGTAGTGGGCGTGCTTCCCCAGCTGTTTGTTGAGTGCGTCCAAGAACATGGCGTCCGTCACCTTCCCCACGTTCATACAGGCATCATCCAGCAGGGAGATAATCCCCCGATGCTGCTGCTCCACGAGGTCCACGATGATCTGGTTGTTGAAGTAATCTATCTGTGGGGTGGGGTCAGTTTGAGCAAAATATGATAAATAATATTTGTAACATTGCGATATTTGGTTTCAAATTGATTTCATTGGTCTAGATATGAACACGTGAACATGAATATGTCAACTGCTGGTAAGAAAACATGGAGGAATGCTTCATTATCAAGAGAGCATCATCTATGGAAATAAGTCACAACCTCTCTGTTCTGTGCTCATCCTGTTGATGAGACCTTAGGACGGTCATTAACAAGTTGGGTCTAGGCCAAATTCTGAACGGTATTGACATGGGCTTGACCTGAGAGCTTCCATTCTGTGCACCTTTGTGGCAGAAAATATAAAATATAACGTCTGAAAAATATATTTAGGTTTAACAACTGTCAAGATCCCCCTGACCACCCTTTGGGCTCAGTAATTTTTTAGTATGGTTTATAGTTATTTAATATGTTATGTCATGTTAAGTATTGTATGTTTAATTGTGTCCAGTTGATAAGGAGTTAACTGTCAGCTAGAATGTTATGAGGTAGCCAGTATCTGCCATTTTGAGAGGCAAGTCAGTTCTGGATGCAGTCTGTGATGCTCCTAAATAAAGGGAGGTAACGGTGAAGAGAATGGCTGCCCTGGTCCTGTACAAGTAATGGCGTGTGTATGCTCCTAAATAGAGGGAGGTGACTGAGAAGAGAATGGCTGCCCTGGTCCTGTACAAGTAATGGCGTGTGTATGCTCCTAAATAAAGGGAGGTAACGGAGAAGAGAATGGCTGCCCTGGTCCTGTATAAGTAATGGTGTGTGTATGCTCCTAAATAAAAGGGAGGTAACCGAGATATCTAGAAGATATATGTATGTGTCAGCATTCCTAGAGAAAATACTACTAAAGTGGCTGTTAAGATGTTATGAAGCCTTGCAATAGAAAATCCAGAAGACACACAAACTGTTACAGAATTTTATCAGTACAAGTTTAAAGATTCACCCATTGAATCACAGCAATAAAAGTAGTTCCTGATTTTTATAATGCTGAGCCCCGTTCATATTTTTAAATGCTGCATCGGATTACGAGGATTTTAGAGACATCATCTGTCTTGGTGAAGGGAAATAAAAGAACCTGAAACATCTGCTGGGTAGGCTTGGCCATAGCAGCCTTATCAAGCCCGTCAAGGAGAAAGCAGATTGTAAGAACTGGTGGCAGCGGTGGGATCCCTTCATCAATAATCTGAGACCGCAACTGCAAAAGCAAGCAGCATGATGGATACCTACAAGGCCTGGGTGTCCAGAAGGTTTCAAAAGTGGAAAGGTATGATGCCTCAGGATCTAACTATGGATCAGTTGGTGGCTCTACAGGTACAGATCAGGCAGGAAGTATATCCAAAGAGAAGAGAGGTGACCGGAAAATCTGCATCCTCCCACCCTGGGGTTCAGGTACCCCCTAGACCTGCAACAGTTACCTCCCTTTATTTAGGAGCCTCACAGACTTCATTACTTGTACAGGACCAGGGCAGCCATTCTCTTCTCAGTTACCTACCTTTATTTAGGAGCATACACACGTCATTACTTGCACAGGACCAGGGCAGCCATTCTCTTCTCCGTTACCTCCCTTTATTTAGGAGCATACACACGTCATTACTTGTACAGGACCAGGGCAGCCATTCTCTTCTCCATTACCTCCCTTTATTTAGGAGCATACACACGTCATTACTTGTACAGGACCAGGGCAGCCATTCTCTTCTCCGTTACCTCCCTTTGTTTAGGAGCATCACAGACTGCATTCAGAACCGACTTGACGGCTTCTCAAAATGACAGTTACCTCAGAGACACAAATGACATAACTCTCTCAACTGTCAGTTACTGGCTACCTCATAACATTCTACTCCTTATCACCTGGACACAATTAAACATACAGTAATCAACATAGCATAGCATAACATAACATATTAAATAACTATAAACCATTAGTAAATTGCCCGTCAAAAATGACGGGAATAAGTTTTCCCCACCTCTCCCTCCCCTGTGTCTCCTTTCCCCCCTCCCCTGTACCTCCTTTCCCCCCTCCCCTGTACCTCCTTTCCCCCCCTCTCTCCTTCTCCTGTTCCTCCTTTCCCCCCTCGTCTCTCCCCCCCCTCGTGTCTCCATTCCACCACCCCCTCCTCCCCAGTCTCGTTTCCCCCCTCCTCCCCCCTCCTCGTTTCTCCCCTCCTCTCCCTCCCCTGTGTGTCGTACCTGGATGGAATCCTGCCACTAGGGTCTCACGTCCTCAGCAGCTACCGTCCTCCGGCCAGAACTACTTTCTGGATGAAGCAGCGCATTGCGCAATGAGCGGCTTCATCCAGAAAGTAGTTCCAGCCAATGGACGGGAGACACAGAGGTGAAGACTGAGTGCGGCGCTGCTAGCAGGGTCGCATCCAGGTATGTGTTAGAGCTACTGGCAGGAACCAGGTACTGCAGGGTGATGCAAGGCTGAGGGGCGTCGCGATGAGCGTGGTATAGTCTGGTGCACTGCAATAGTTATGTTATACTGCTGCCCTGTACAGTTTGGGAATATTAAGTAGCATTGTAATAAAGCACGTGTATAAACTCTGACATTACTGAGCCGATGGCTGCAATGAGCGCCTTTGGCGCTCTTTGCAGCCTAAGTGCTGCGCCACTGGCGAGCCTCACTTCGCGAGGGATGCAACAGCGTTACCAACATCACAAACGTCCCCAACACTGACAACTATTGTAGTGATACAATACAATTACTGAGCCCAAAGGGTGGTCAGGGATCAATTCTTACAATACTTACGGGTTTTTTGGATCAAGCTTTGGATGCCTGTGTTATTATATTCACAAACCATACAAAGAGATGACATCACACAAAGTGCAGGATGACATCACAAAGTCACATTACTGCGTTCTATCATCTCGCTGTACTCACATGTTTCCAGGGAATCCCCTCTCTCTGATATTCCTCCTGTTCCTGGGTCAGAACGAGCTGGATGAAGAGCTGCTGCAGCTTTTCGTTACAGTAATTAATACAGAACTGCTCGAAGCTGAAAGAAGAAATTCAGAGAGTTAGGGCAGTTACTTCGATAGCTGCAATTTACAGGTATTAATACCGCCCATTGTATCACTATTATATTAGCGTGCAGTCATCTGGGGGCAGAACTGATCCAATATACCAAAAATATCCACCAGCGGAACCAGAAATCCATCAAAATACCAAAAAGGTCCCTCAATGTAACCAGAAATCTATCACCATACCCAAAACTCCATCAATGGCACCAGAAATCCATCAACATACCAAAAAGGTCCCTCAATGTAACCAGAAGTCTATCATCAACATACCAAAAAGGTCCCTCAATGTAACCAGAAGTCCATCATCAACATACCGAAAAGATCAGTCAATGTAACCAGAAGTCTATCATCAACATACCAAAAAGGTCCCTCAATGTAACCAGAAGTCCATCATCAACATACTGAAAAGATCAGTCAATGGAACCAGAAATCTATCACCATACCCAAAAATCCATCAATGGAACCATAACTCAATCAATCATACCAACAATCTGATAATGTAATCAGACATTAAGTAAAATACCCACATAATCAGTAGAAACAGATATAAAAATATCAATATGCCCAACATATGCCCCATAGGAACCAGAAGCCATTAATTATACAGAATTGTCAGTTGATGGCAACATAAATAAAAAAAAAATCAGGCAACAAAAGCAGGAAACCAACAAAATACCCAAAAATCAGTCAATAGATCCAGAAATGAAACAATATGTTCAACAATCGAAAATTGGTAGAACCAAAAATCAAGCCAAAACAATCAATATAACCAACGGACAACAGAACTAGAAATTATTCACTATTACTGAATAGTAGACGGACTACCAGTACTTCCTGGCACATTGCACCATTTAGACCAATTGATCATAATTATTTGCATGACCATTATCAGTTTCCAAAATTATGTTATCAGACTGTCACGGACCCTTTTTCCAGTTCCTGGATAAGGCCCATTGAGCCACCATAAAATACAGACTGCTTGGCTCCAGCCACTGGACTGTTGTATTGTAATCTATTTGGTCCTATTGTTTGCCAGATAAAGTGAATGTACTCTATTTGAGGTCTGGACCACTAGACATGGAGACAGAATTATGTGTATTTGGAGGTTGGCCTATTGTTCACAGGTGCCAGACAGAATGCCAGACTGTTAGACCCCATGTGGAGTCAATCTCCTGTGTTTGTCTGCCACTCCCTGTCATTGTGATGTGTACACTCCCACCTGTATCTAACCCCTATAAATATTAAGACCTTTCCAAAAATAAATCTGTTCACTGCTGAGACATAGAAATGGTATGTTCTCTTATTTGCTCCTGGTGGCTGCGATACTAATCCTATCTCCACCCTGCAAGTAATTTGACCTGGTCAGTACCACAGGAAGGTTACTAAGACTCCTGGAAGTGTTGATTCCTGATGGAGAGACTCTGACTTATACAGACGGTTACATCGGACTCACCTGTTGTTGTCGAAGATCTCAAAGCCGTAGATGTCCAAGACACCGATCACTGTGTTCTTGCCATGAAGAGCTGGATCCTGCTGTCTCACGTCAATCACATCATTAATGCGAGTCACAATCCAACAGAAGAGGCGCTCGTAGATAGCCTGGAAGATAGAGAAGTTTGAGGAGTCAGGAGACTGACCCTGTAACCAAAAATTCACATGCACGAGGCGATAACCCCTACCTTGCTGAAAGCATCCCTTCCGTAGTTGGCCTCCTGTTCTGTGTGCTGCTTGTCTATGACGTCCCGTCCTGTGGCCACCGTTCTGTAGAGGAGGGCTTTCTCCAGGAGCTCAGCCCGAGAGCCCAACAAGTCGTCAATTACTGATACCACCTTGCCGTTCTCTATGAGAGGCACGTCCCCATCCAGAACAAACTTCAGATTCCCCTGGAAGGGGGGAAGGCAGAGAAGATGCAGAGAGAGAAGAAGAGGAAACAAGGAAGATGACAGGAGAGAAAAAGAGAGAGAGGGATCAGAGAAGGAATCAGATAGGACTTATAAGGCACACTATTTCTATGTCATCCTGTGGTAGGAGGCACCGACTCCATGTCCCCTAAGGGGACAGACCCTGTGTCCCATGACTCTCTCCTGTCTCTCTCCTGTCTGTCTACCCCCCACTACTCTTCATATCTCCAAACACTATGAAATCCCATCTATTCAGAGAAGCCACTAACGTGTTCCCTAAAGTTGGCCATTCAAACAAGACAGTGGCCACGTCATATGCATGGATCCTGCTGCCACACCGGACCACCAACAAAAAAATGTTGTCGATGATACCCTCAACCCGCTTGGATTGTAAGTGGGCCCTCTACACCATCTGTCCCAGCATGCAACGCCATGTCCCGTAGCTCCCTCCTCTCTGTGTTACCCTACGGGGGGACGGACAGTATCCATGTCAAGCAGCTCCCCCTTGTCTGTGTCATCGTTCGGGGGGGAAGGGACAGACTCCATGTCCCACAGACCCATCTTGTATCTTGCCGACACTCACCAGGTGCAGAATGGCTGCCAGGATCTTGTAGACCGTCTGCATCTCCTCTGGTTTGAACCCAATCACTTTCATGGCCTCAGAAACCTCTTTGAAGTCCGAAGAGTCATTTATGGAAGACTGGAAATGGGGGTGAGGGAAGGTGCAGAGGGGGGGAGAGGGAAGGTGCAGAGGGGGGGAGAGGAAAAGAGCATGGAAAGATTGGGAGAGACAAGTCCAAGATGGGGGAAGGAGAGCGGGAGAGCGTTATAGGGAGAGAGGGATAGGGGAGAGAGAGGGAGAGAGAGAGAGAGGTGGGAGAGCGTGATAGAAAGAATGGGAGAGGGGGAGGGAGAAGGGAGAGGGAAGAGGGAGAGAGATAAAGGCGGGAGAGCGTGATAGAAAGAATGGGAGAGGGGGAGAGAGCGGGGGAGCGGGGAGAGAGCGGGGGAGTAAAGAAAGGATAGTGAGTGAATGTTAGAAAGGGGGAGAGATGAACGATTACTCACTTCACTTAGACATGGGTCAGCACACCACACATATATTTGGTCTTATCACTGATGCCATACACTGGCTCTCACCTTGAGCTGGGCTCCGGATCGGGTGTACATGTACGTAGAGATATCTTTCTGGAGATGAAGGGAGCGAAGTGTCTGTTCTGGGGAGCCTAAAATCATCTGGGGAGAAATCACTGCGGTTGAGAGAAAGATCACAAGTTGCCCTTAGGGGTTAACTATTATTTCTCACTATTGGTCAGGTAGAAGATTGACCAAAATCAATTTGCACATATCATGGGAAATGTTCCCTTATCGAGGACACTGACCTGGTAGAAGGAGTGGAAGTTCCTCTCTCCTGGCTGCTGGACGATAACACGGGACTGGACGGGGGACACAAAATATGAGTGAGGGTCAGCAGGAGGGTGCAATGGCCCCTGGGGTCAGGAGGCTCAGACACTCAGACTTTATTCAGCAGTTAAACACATTACTTTAAGAAGCGCCTTCTGATGCTGCATTTCATATCTGTGAACTTATGTCCCTGGACCAGGATTTTTTAAAATATGTATTTACATAAATATCTTAAAAATGTATCTTCTTAATAGTAAAAAGTAAGAAAGAGGAAGAAAGGAGCAACGTAAGTTAATAGTGTCACTGCTCTTTCACTCCCCAGGAATGACTAGAGACCTCCAGATGATGGGTTAGTACAACAAGACGCTATGAAGGGAGGATGGTGGCTACGTCTTAATTATACAAAAAAGTTCAAGTTTCTCTGTGGGCAATAAGGATCATGGGTAATTAATTACAGATTAACTATCTTCATAGAGAGCTTCTGGCAAATAGGAAAGTGGTTATAAACAATTAATTATTACAATAATCTTACATATATGTGTATAGATATTTCTACATGTCTACTAATACATTTAAATCTGTCTGTCCATCCATCCATTCATCTCCCCATCTCTCTGTCTGTCCATCCCCCTACCCATCTCTCTGTCTGTCCATCCCCCTACCCATCTCTCTGTCTGTCCATCCACCTACCCATCTCTCTGTCTGTCCATCCACCTACCCATCTCTCTGTCTGTCCATCCACCTACCCATCTCTCTGTCTGTCCATCCACCTACCCATCTCTCTGTCTGTCCATCCACCTACCCATCTCTCTGTCTGTCCATCCACCTACCCATCTCTCTGTCTGTCCATCCACCTACCCATCTCTCTGTCTGTCCATCCACCTACCCATCTCTCTGTCTGTCCATCCACCTACCCATCTCTCTGTCTGTCCATCCACCTACCCATCTCTCTGTCTGTCCATCCACCTACCCATCTCTCTGTCTGTCCATCCACCTACCCATCTCTCTGTCTGTCCATCCACCTACCCATCTCTCTGTCTGTCCATCCACCTACCCATCTCTCTGTCTGTCCATCCACCTACCCATCTCTCTGTCTGTCCATCCACCTACCCATCTCTCTGTCTGTCCATCCACCTACCCATCTCTCTGTCTGTCCATCCACCTACCCATCTCTCTGTCTGTCCATCCACCTACCCATCTCTCTGTCTGTCCATCCACCTACCCATCTCTCTGTCTGTCCATTCATCTATACATCTCTCCATCCCTACATCCATCCATCTCCCCATTCATGTATGCATCTCCCCACCCATCTCTCCACCTCTTTTCTTCCATCCATCTCTCTCTCCCTCCCTCCCTTCGTCCATCCATCCCACCGTCCATCACTCTGTACATCCATCCCACCGTCCATCACTCTGTACATCCATCTCTCCTTCCAGCCCTCCCTCCATCTCGCCATTCCCCATTAATCTGTCAATCCATCCTCCAACCATCTCTCTATTCGTCTGTCAATCCGTCCTCCAACCATCTCTCTATTCATCTGTCCATCCCTCCTCCATCTGTCTGTCCATCCCTCCTCCATCTGTCTGTCCATTCCTCCTCAATCTGTCTGTCCATTCCTCCTCAATCTGTCTGTCCATTCCTCCTCCATCTGTCTGTCCATCCCTCCTCCATCTGTCTGTCCATCCCTCCTCCATCTGTCTGTCCATCCCTCCTCCATCTGTCTGTCCATCCCTCCTCCATCTGTCTGTCCATCCCTCCTCCATCTGTCTGTCCATCCCTCCTCCATCTGTCTGTCCATCCCTCCTCCATCTGTCTGTCTATTCCTCCTCCATCTGTCTGTCTATTCCTCCTCCATCTGTTTGTCTATTCCTCCTCCATCTCTCTCTCTCAAACTCAGAACCTTCTGACCATTTACTGTGGTCACACAAAGTGATGGGTGATCTGTAATAGACCCTCCACCCACCTTCTCCAGCAGGTAATTACTGATATGCCCGCCAATGGGATCTCCCTTGAAATCAAAGTTAATGTCCATGTATTTGCCAAACCGACTGGAGTTGTCGTTCCGGGTGGTCTTGGCGTTGCCAAACGCCTCCAATACGCAGTTAGATTTTAGCAACATGTTCTTCACCCTGTAGGGGAGCCGGGGATAGGTATGGAGAAGATCACAAGATACATACAGGGGGAATAATGGTAGAAATGGAGGCAATGAAGGATGGAAAGAACATGATGGGAAGAGAGGAAAGGAAAGAATGGAGGAGAGGCTAAAGATAGGGTGACCAAGGAATAGGAGAACCTAGGAGAGAGAGAAGAGACGTTATAAAGAAATGGCGAGCGATTCAGGAGGTAGAAAGGAAAATGTAGAGAGAAAAGAGATAGAGGGAGAGAGAGAGGAATACAAGTTTACATGTTTGTTGGGGGCCAGGAGAAGGGAGCCAGACTCATATCCAGCAAGCCATACTCCGCACCCCTGTGTCCTGTGCCAGGCTCTTACCTCTCCACCTCGGCTCTCTGGCTGGGGTTGGTGATCGCCGCGATGTACTGCATGATGTACTTACTGGCCTCAGTCTTACCCGCGCCGCTCTCACCTGAGACAGATACGGAGGAGTTAGGAAAGAGATGGAGTGAGGGGCACAGAAGGAGCGGAGGAGGGAAGAGCGAAGGGCGGGGGAAGAGCGAAGGGCGGGGGAAGAGCGAAGGGCGGGGGAAGAGCAAGGGAAGAGCAAAGGGCGGGGGAAGAGCAAGGGAGGAGCAAAGGGCGGGGGAAGAGCAAGGGAGGAGCAAAGGGCGGGGGAAGAGCAAGGGAGGAGCAAAGGGCGGGGGAAGAGCAAGGGAGGAGCAAAGGGCGGGGGAAGAGCAAGGGGCGGGGGAAGAGCAAGGGAAGAGCAAAGGGCGGGGGAAGAGCGAAGGGCGGGGGAAGAGCGAAGGGCGGGGGAAGAGCGAAGGGCGGGGGAAGAGCGAAGGGCGGGGGAAAGGGGAGAGCAAAGGGTCAGGGGAGGAGCGGAGAGCGAGGGGCAGATGAAGAGGCAAGAGTGAGGGGGCACAGGAGGTGAGGGGGGGAAACGGGCAAAAGTGGTAAACTGAGGGGGCACAAGTGAAAAGAAAAAGTTGGCACACACATGGAAAGCAAGAGGGGATATACAGGGGAGTGTTGATGGGTGTAGAGTGGCACACAGATGGAGACAGAGAGGGAATGCGGGGGGGGGGGGGGAGATAAAGTCATACCCGATATCACTATACATGTGTCCTTGCACCGCCTCTTCATGGCCTTGTATGCAGCGTCTGCGATGGAGAACAGGTGCGGGGGTCTCTCATACAGCTCACGCCCCTTGTACTGCTCGATGGTGTCCCTCCCATAAATGGGCAGACTCTTGTAGGGGTTCACTGACACCACCACCTCCCCAATAAATGTGTAGATCCGCCCCTTCTCAAACCTGCACAGATCAGAATGCACCGCGTGAGTCATCAGGGCGATAGAACAAGAGCACATGTGGGCAGGGCCTACACTCACATGTACAATATATTATGTCATAAAACAATTTGGGGGGTAAAATCTGATTTTTTTAAGTCATTGTTTACGTATTTAGGAATCCATTTTGTGTCTGTTATATCACATCCTAAGAGCTGAATGATGGTGGTGATGATGGTGGTGGTGGTGGTGGAGGGGTGTATTTGTAGTTAGCAGTGATTAAAGGATAAAACTGAAATTGGCACCTTGAATCATTCACTGCAACCACAGTTCTCACACCCCTCTCACAGACACAGCCTTTTTAAACATATATTGGTGCGGTGGCCCTTTAAAGGACTTGTGCTCTAAACCATTAGGTAGAGGCTTCAAATACATGAGGGACACTGCATACATACAAGGTATATGCGTTTCCCTCGCTCTAATCTAATACCTATATCAGACGCACACACTACTTCTTTAAAAATAAATCCTGTTTTCCACACCCCAGAGCTGCTTGCATAGGCAAAGTGTACCTACCAATAGAAACACTGCATTTGAGAACGGATTGAAACCGTTTACTAACCTTCAAGCCAGCAGCAGCTCAATGCAGAGATCTACAGATCAGTGTCTGACTCCTCCTTACTTCCCACACATCCCATGATTCCTTCCTGCACAAACTACCATCACAGATGGATACAATGTATTAGCTGCCTGTGATTGGCCAAAACAAATAATGAATTTTATGCTAATTTTAGTAGGGATTTCTCAAGAGATTTAGAAAACATTAGGGCAAGTTTAATAATGTTTATTTTGGTATGCTTCATAATCCAGGAAATTTAGATATGCCTTTAAGAATTAACTTAGATATTGGCCTATTTAGTTTGTTCAGCCCTAAGATCAGTCCCAGATAATAACATTGGTTAGTGGTCTAGTGGTTCAGTTTTCCGCTTTTAATTCATGATGCTGAAATCATGGAGTTATGATTAATAGACGTCAGGCTATTTCAGGATGTTGTCTCTGCCTGAATAAGTAATGAGCTCTGTACTGCGCAGTACATGAATATTAATTAGAATCAGGTGTAGGAGTTTTGAAGGCGGCAGTGATTTGTAACTACTTTAGCAGCAAGTGTTTGAACAGAACAGGTGGAATAGTAGCTATGGTTGCTGTCCATGGATGAGAAGGTCCTGGGTTCAAATTCCCATATTGACACTTTTTTTTCTTTACTGCTTAAAAATCTGAAATATGTCCTTTACTGTAAATCTAGAAAACAAATGTTTAACAGTTACAGATGCCTAAGCTTTTAGGTCTACGAAATGGGTAGATGCGACTACTGTTTTTTTTTTTTTTTTAAATCAAAAACACATTTATCTGTGTAATAGTTCAGTGTAATACTGCAAAAAGACCACAGGAGGGGGCAATCTAACCAAAAATTTGAAAAACTGGTCATTTCACAAAATAATATTTACTGAACAATGATTAACCCCTTTCTATTTAAACAGACCTGTAGAATTAACCCCTTGGGTCACACAGAGACCCACATAGCAGTTATTACCCCTTATGTGATACCATTTTGCTGCCTCCCCTTGTCTTCTGACTGCCCTAGGCCTATCCCTCCCACTGTAAAGGCCAGTAGCCAAGCTAAATAAGGGTTAAACAAAAGGTGAACTAAAATCTGTCTGTGTAACCAATATGGCCACGTCGGGATTTCCTGTCCCAAATAAAGAGGCTTTGTGTCCATGTCACCTATAGGGGGGCCCAGGGGTGGCGAGACCCGACCACTGCGTATAGGGTCAAAGACCAACGGACGGGAGGAATGGGTCCCATATAAGTGCAAAGTGACCCAATGACCGGGACGTATTAAATGGGTTAAAGGGTCAGTCCCATGTAGGACAAAGTGACCCAATGACTGGGACGTGTTAAAGGGTCAGTCCCAAGTAGGATAAAGTGACCAAATGACCGGGACGTGTTTAATGGATTAAAGGGTCAGTCCCAAATAGGACAAGGTGATCTAATGACCAGAGTGTTAAAGGGCCAGAGACATATAGGGTGTTTAATGGGTTAAATCCTCAGGTTTCTGGATCCAGACTACAGGAAATGCCAGACATTGGTAGGCTCAGACACACCCATCCTGCCCGGGGTGTGCCAGGTACAGGGGAGGGGCGGTTCCTGTAGCTGCAGATGTTACCCCAGTCTGAGACCCCTCCCCACCCTCCTGATGAATGAGTGGGTGTAACCCGGGCGCACTGTATGGATGTGGGGCGAGAACTAGAGATTGTGCGAACAGATCTGCAGTTATAGGGAGGAGTTATAGGGAGGGCTGGATTTTATAGACTTATAGGGAGCGGTTATGGGATGAGTTAGTGGGTGTATCGATGAGGAGGAAATATAGGAGCAGCCGGCGAGTAGTTATAGGGAGGAGTTATAGGATGGATTTAGGGCAGTGAGGAATCATAAGGGCCATTGGAAAGTTGAGGGGTAGTTATAGGGAGCAGTAAGAGGAGTGGTTATAGGGGCAGCCAAGAGGCAGTTATATGGTGAGAGTGAAGTAGGAAAGACAGGTCAGTCAAGACGAGTTATATGTAGCAGGGCGATTATATGCAGAGTCCCTTCTTGATGTTCGCCATTTGCAGGTAAACATGTTGTGCAGCCCCTATAATTGGGGGGAGGGCACTCATGCCCCCACGGGGCAGCATTTCCTGGAAACCTGTTGCCTGACGTTATATAATCACCCACCTGCCCCCTCCCCAGACACCCCTCCCATGGGGGCAATTACAGCCCAGAGCAGGTGTGAGGGGCGATTACTCTCAGCTTAGATCTCTGGAAATGCTCAGAAGCAAAGTGCCCAGATACAGGAGGTATAGGGTACAGCAGAGGTTATAGGGAGGGGTCCTATGGTACAGCAGGGGTTATATGGAGGGGTCCTATGGTACAGCAGGGGTTATAGGGTGGGGTCCTATGGTACAGCAGGGGTTATATGGAGGGGTCCTATGGTACAGCAGGGGTTATAGGGTGGGGTCCTATGGTACAGCAGGGGTTATATGGAGGGGTCCTATGGTACAGCAGTGGTTATAGGGTGGGGTCCTATGGTACAGCAGGGGTTATAGGGTGGGGTCCTATGGTACAGCAGGGGTTATAGGGTGGGGTCCTATGGTACAGCAGGGGTTATAGGGAGGGGTCCTATGGTACAGCAGGGGTCCTATGGTACAGCAGGGGTTATAGGGAGGGGTCCTATGGTACAGCAAGGGTTATAGGGAGCGGTTATATAGAGGGGTGATTATATATATATATATATATATATATATATAATCACACACTCACACGTGGACTCTCTCACCCCCGCCCTCCAGACCCCACAATCTGTTCCCAGTTATATGGGGCGGCTCTTGGGATGTTTTTGGCTTCTCCCAGAGGGAAAACATTCCTGCCCAGTATTAACCCCTTCAAAGCTGTGCTGTGCCACCCCGCGGTATATGGCAGAGACGCCGCTGTTACTATGGAAACGGAATCCAGGGAGAGGGGACCAGGATTGTGAGTGCAAGCTCTGTGCGCTAACAAAATAATACAGGGGTATATGGAAGAGAGCCGGGGGAGTTATAGGGAGAGGTTACAGGAGGGGATAGTATAGGAACATTTATATGGGCAGTTAGGAGTGTGTTATGGGAAGTTACGGGGGTGGTTAGAGAAGCGTTATATGGGCAGCGGGGGGCGTTATATGGGCAGAGACTCTCTCGTACATATACCAGTCATTGTGTGCATATAACCCTTTCAACGCCCGCCTCACATCACTGTGCCCGTCACTGAGGGGTTACCCTGGCACACCCCCATCACTGTGCCCATCACTGAGGGTTTAGACTGGCACCCCTCCCCATTACTGTGCCCATCACTGAGGGGTTACCCTGGCACATCCCCATCACTGTGCCCATCACTGAGGGGTTACCCTGGCACACCCCACATCACTGTGCCCATCACAGAGGGGTTACCCTGGCACCTCCACATCACTGTGCCCATCACAGAGGGGTTACCCTGGCACATCCCCATCACTGTGCCCATCACTGAGGGGTTACCCTGGCACCCAAACATCACTGTGCCCATCACTGAGGGGTTAGACTGGCACCCCTCCACATCACTGTGCCCATCACTGAGGGGTTACCCTGGCACCCCTCCACATCACTGTGCCCATCACTGAGGGGTTACCCTGGCACATCCCCATCACTGTGCCCATCACTGAGGGGTTACCCTGGCACCCCCACATCACTGTGCCCATCACAGAGGGGTTACCCTGGCACATCCCCATCACTGTGTCTGGCACGGAGGGGTTACCCTGGCACACCCGCCCTGCGGCGCCTCTATTTTGGGATCTCTCTAATTGCAGGAGGAGAGTGTGGTCACTGCCCGGCCGCCCTGCAGCAAACAATGTCTGGGACTGGGTGGGGGGGGACGGGGGGGGGGCAGCGCCAGCTCATCCAGGGCACTTATCAGTCTGAAGATGCTGCAAAATCCTTAGGTTATTCCTGTGGCCCATGTCAGCTAAATGGTGGTTTGAGCGAGATGTATTCTCTACCCTTTTTATTTACCCTCACCCTATCTCCCCTGCGCCCCTCTGGCTACAGTACAGCACTGGGCACACTGCTAACAGCATGACGCCATAATGACCCCAACCCTGGACTTCATCACCGAGCAGAGGTGGCTTTACAGGTGCGCCCCGGCAGAGAAGAGGTTAATCTGGATTAGTACTGTGCAATAAAACAGGTTACTGGGTAATAAAGGAGTTAAAGGGGGGGGGGGGGGGACTTTGAGATCTGGGAGTCATAAAAACTTCTTGGAAGTAACTCAAGACAGAGATCAAACAAAGAGAGAGCGGCGCGGGTCCACATGAGAGCCCTCGAGTGACACTTCCTCCTTATCATTCTGATATTATCTATTTGCTGTAGATAAAGCCATTAGCTCAGAGGGCGGATATTTCAATCAATTTATACATAAAATTACTCCAATTACAACTCATTCATTTTGTTTATTTAATAAAACGGCACCTTTTCTGTGTCCTTATGTTATCAGACAGCTTTTAGTGTCCCTTGCCCCTATATATAATAACTAATCTCCTTTACATCCCGGATGACCCCGACCTATGAACCTCCTTTATGGCCCCTCCCTATAACCAGCTGTTATATGGCACTTTAATACCTAACATTTTACGATAGGTAATAATACTGTAATTGGACTCATTAACTCATGGCCTCGAGGGACGGACTCTGCATTCACAGTCAGATGTCCCTGCCCTTAGTACGCCTCGGGCCCCCGGTGGCCCCTGCCTTTAGTACGCATCAGCCCCCCGGTGGCCCCTGCCCTTACTACGCGGCGGCCCCTGCCCTTACTACGCCTCGGGCCCCGGTGGCCCCTGCCCTTGGTACGCCTCGGGCCCCCGGTGGCCCCTGCCCTTGGTGCGCCTCGGGCCCCCGGTGGCCCCTGCCCTTGGTGCGCCTCGGGCCCCCGGTGGCCCCTGCCCTTGGTGCGCCTCGGGCCCCCGGTGGCCCCTGCCCTTGGTACGCCTCGGGCCCCCGGTGGCCCCTGCCCTTGGTACGCCTCGGGCCCCCGGTGGCCCCTGCCCTTGGTACGCCTCGGGCCCCCGGTGGCCCCTGCCCTTGGTACGCCTCGGGCCCCCGGTGGCCCCTGCCCTTGGTACGCCTCGGGCCCCCGGTGGCCCCTGCCCTTGGTACGCCTCGGGCCCCCGGTGGCCCCTGCCCTTGGTACGCCTCGGGCCCCCGGTGGCCCCTGCCCTTGGTACGCCTCGGGCCCCCGGTGGCCCCTGCCCTTGGTACGCCTCGGGCCCCCGGTGGCCCCTGCCCTTAGTACGCCTCGGGCCCCCGGTGGCCCCTGCCCTTAGTACGCCTCGGGCCCCCGGTGGCCCCTGCCCTTAGTACGCCTCGGGCCCCCGGTGGCCCCTGCCCTTAGTACGCCTCGGGCCCCCGGCGGCCCCTGCCCTTAGTACGCCTCGGGCCCCCGGCGGCCCCTGCCCTTAGTACGCCTCGGGCCCCCGGCGGCCCCTGCCCTTAGTACGCCTCGGGCCCCCGGCGGCCCCTGCCCTTAGTACGCCTCGGGCCCCCGGCGGCCCCTGCCCTTAGTACGCCTCGGGCCCCCGGCGGCCCCTGCCCTTAGTACGCCTCGGGCCCCGGCGGCCCCTGCCCTTAGTACGCCTCGGGCCCCGGCGGCCCCTGCCCTTAGTACGCCTCGGGCCCCCGGCGGCCCCTGCCCTTAGTACGCCTCGGGCCCCCGGCGGCCCCTGCCCTTAGTACGCCTCGGGCCCCCGGCGGCCCCTGCCCTTAGTACGCCTCGGGCCCCCGGCGGCCCCTGCCCTTAGTACGCCTCGGGCCCCCGGCGGCCCCTGCCCTTAGTACGCCTCGGGCCCCCGGCGGCCCCTGCCCTTAGTACGCCTCGGGCCCCCGGCGGCCCCTGCCCTTAGTACGCCTCGGGCCCCCGGCGGCCCCTGCCCTTAGTACGCCTCGGGCCCCCGGCGGCCCCTGCCCTTAGTACGCCTCGGGCCCCCGGTGGCCCCTGCCCTTAGTACGCCTCGGGCCCCGGTGGCCCCTGCCCTTAGTACGCCTTGGGCCCCCGGCGGCCCCTGCCCTTAGTACGCCTTGGGCCCTGGAGATAGTGATAAATTCCTTCCTACCGAGAGCAGATATTACACTTTCTCTAGCCAGCCTCAAACCTCTAATTACAGCTAACAAGCTTATTTTCCAACCTATAATTAGTTTATTTACCCGAGCTGTGACCCCGCCCTATAACAAAGAGCATCAGCGCAACCTACAGATATCAGAGAGCCCACCGGGCCCCCCAAATAGCAGGGGGCACATAGTGCCCCCTCTGTACAAGACAAGAGTCATGGAGTCCACCAGTGACCATCAGCCCGGCTCTACATCATCCAACAGAGACTGGAAACAAGTACTGAATTTTTTAAAACCTCCCTAACAGCTGAAAGGACCAAATATCACAAGCGCCCTCAAATGACAATACTCTTCTGCTCATCTTGTTCCTTTGGGTTCTTAAGACATTCAGTAACAAAGAGTATTTAGAGGAAACTTGTAATGTATGGTCCTTTCAGGACCGGAGAACTTAATACATCCTGCTTGGCATCGATTCCCAAGTAAACAGTCTGAGTGCTGTAAAAGCCAACACTGCAACCTTTAACAACAATAAAACAACAGACTTCCTGCTTGGATTGGGCTGCGCTACCTTATGATATACGGCAATGTCTCTTTAAGATCATTTAGGTAATTTATATTTTTTTATGGTAAATATATGTTTACCTCCACCCCTTTAAGGTTTAGAACTTTTGCTTGGCTACATTTCCCACAATGCTGTGCACTGCATAAGAGGCAGTCACCACATCACAAAACTGGTGTTTTCAGTCTTAAAATAAAAACGTATGATAAGTAGTTCATGAGATATTCAGCATTGTTTGTATGAGTTTATTAAGGAAATAAGTAGCTAATGCCCTGTGTAGTAAACCAGTCTGCTTGTTTGTTCCTGCCCTGGTATATGGTGCAGTTGGATCTACTCTGCCACACTTATCAAATCAGCATATGAAGTGTCACAAACAATGCTGAATATCTCAATGTACTGTACAATGTAGAGGCGGTTTAAAGCACTTTATGATGAATCCAAGGACCTTTCCTTGTAATATAGTTACATAGTTACATAGTAATTAAGGTTGAAAAAAGACTCTCAGTCCATCAAGTTCAACCTGTTAAGATCTCCTCTGATCTGCAATATGCGGATTAGTTATTAATTAAATTATTGATTAAATAATTATTAATAGTATAGTATTGGAGAATGAATAAAGAGTTAGTCCATCAAGTTCAACCTTTTTAGATCTCTATTGATCTTTTTAATTTGGACTATTTATTATTATTGTTAATTGTTAATTATTGTTAATTGATCCAGAGGAAGGCAAACATAAAAAAAACCCCATTGAAACTTTGCCAATTGTCTCATAAGGGGGAAAAAAAGCAAAATTCCTTCCTGACCCCAGAAACTGGCGATCAAATTTCTCCCTGGATCAATATTCCTTCGCTAGTTATCTAGGATAGCCTTGAATGCCCTCTTTATTCAGAAATATATCTAACCCCTTTTTGAAGTTGTCTATCGAATTCGCTGTCACCACCTCCTTTGGTAGAGAATTCCACAGTTTAACCACCCTAACTGTGAAGAACCCTTTTCTTTGTTTAAGGTGAAATCTTTTTTCCTCTAACCTCAACGGATGTCCTCTTGTCAGTTGAAAATCTCTTGCTACAAAAAGCTCACTTGACAAAGCCTTATATGGACCCTGGATGTATTTAAATAACGTAATCATATCTCCTCTTAGACGCCTTTTTTCTAGCGAAAATAAGTTTAATTTTGCTAGTCTTTCTTCATAACTTAGCCCCTCCATTCCCCTTATTAGTTTTGTAGCCCTTCTCTGTACTTTTTCCAGCTCTAAGATGTCTTTTTTGTGAGGTGGTGCCCAAAATTGTACTCCATATTCCAAATGAGGGCGTACTAGAGATTTGTATAATGGCAGAATTATATTTGCTTCCCTGGCTTCTATACCCTTCCTAATACATGCTAATATTTTATTTGCCTTTGCAGCCGCTGCTTGGCTTTGAGCGCTGTTACCTAGGTGGTTGTCCACTAGTACTCCCAAATCCCTTTCAATATCTGATACCCCTAGATTTGCTCCATTAAGATTATAGATTGCTTGGCTATTTTTCCTTCCCAAATGCATAACCTTACATTTATTTGTATTAAATCTCATCTGCCATTTAGCCGCCCATTTCTCTAATTTATGCAAATCCTTTTGTAGGGAAAGTACATCATTATCTGATTTTATTACCTTGCACAACTTAGTGTCATCAGCAAAAATGGAGACACTACATTCGAGTCCTACTTCAATGTCATTAATAAATATGTTAAAAAGGAGAGGACCCAATACTGAGCCCTGAGGAACCCCACTTATCACATTAGACCAATCGGAGTATGTTCCATTTACAACAACCCTTTGCTTCCTGTCTTTTAGCCAGCTCTCGATCCATGAGCAGATATTTACTGCAATTCCTGTATCCCTTAGTTTGCTCACTAGTCTTCCATGTGGCACTGTATCAAAATATGTTGCTTAGCGGGTGGTTCTTTATTGGCATCCAAGGACCAAGATGGCACACAATGGGTCTCATAAAGATTCCCCAACACAGATACCTGGGCAGTGATATAATGAGCCCCACACAATAGCTTCAGATAGCATGGGCATATATGACTGGCACTGGCATCCCGGGCAGAGAGGACTGGCACCAAGGCTGGGTATGTGCACATAGAACTGGCACCCAAGATGTGTATGGGCACATAAAACTGGCACTGGCATCCAGGACTGGCATGGGCACCCAGGACTCTCATCAATGATCGACATGGGCACAAAGGACTGGCACAGGCATCCAGGACTGGAACCCAATATGGGTATTGGACTGGCATCCAGTCCAGAGAGGACAGGCAACCAGGACTGGCATGGCCACATAGGACTGGAAATGTTATCCAAGACTGGCAACCCGGAAAGGTAGGAGCACCTAGGAGTGGCATTCAGCCCAGAGAGAGGACTGGCATCCAAGACTGGCACTAGCATCCAGGATGGGTATGGGCATTTAGGAATGGCACTAGCATCTAGGCCAGACTGGACTGGCATCCAGGACTAGCTTCTAGGACAGGCACGGGGACATAAGAAGGAAACTAGCATCCAGGATGGGTATGGGCATATAGGATAGAAACTAGCATCCAGGATGGGTATGGGCATATAGGATAGAAACTAGCATCCAGGAGGGTATGGGTATATAGAATGGAAACTAGCATCCAGGATGGGTATGGGCATATAGGATAGAAACTAGCATCCAGGATGGGTATGGGCATATAGGATAGAAACTAGCATCCAGGATGGGTATGGGCATATAGGATAGAAACTAGCATCCAGGATGGGTATGGGCATATAGGATAGAAACTAGCATCCAGGATGGGTATGGGCATATAGGATGGAAACTAGCATCCAGGATGGGTATGGGCATATAGGAAGGAAACTAGCATCCAGGATGGGTATGGGCATATAGGATAGAAACTAGCATCCAGGATGGGTATGGGCATATAGAATGGAAACTAGCATCCAGGGTGGGTATGGGTACACAGGACTGGCAGTAGCATCTAGGCTAGGCAGGATTGGAATCCAGGACAGGAATGGGCACATATAACTGGCATCCAGGATGGCTATGGGCACATGGGACTGACATCCCTTCCAGAGAAGACAGGCATGGGCACATAGGAAGGTAACTAGCATTCAGGATAGGTATGGGCACATAGACTGGCATCCAAACCAGGCAGGACTGGTATCCAGGACTGGCATGGGCATATAAGACTGCAAGAGACACAGGAATTTAGGAGAGGCACAAGCACATGGGCGATTCCATACTGGTCACAGTCCTTGTGGACTGGCATGGGCACAGTGGACTGGCACAAGATTTTGGGATAAAGAGGGAGGATAACGGAAGCATGAGGGCACGAGAAGTAGGATAAAAGGCAATGAGGTGAGATGAAGAGATATAGAGGGGGCAAAGGGCAGAAAGAGAGGGCAAGGGCAGAAAAGAGGGGCAAAAGGAAGGAAAGGGGAAGTAAACTGGGGGAGTGGGCGAAGGTGGGGGGCAATGTTACTGCTACCCTAAACCCTGACCTACTGACCTTTTGGGACAGTTTATGATGGCATAACAAATAGTATAATTATAAATATATACATATAAAAAAGAAAAATAATATTTTTAGGGATCCCCCTACTTTACTGAAAGGGTTGTAGAAAAGTGGGGTGCCCTTCCAAGCATTCTTAAGGGATTCAAGCATGCCCATGATAATTAAGCCAAGCTGAGGTAGATAGACTGGGCAAACCAGATGGGCCTTTGGGTTCTTATCTACCATCAATGAGCTTCTTGTCACCGCACCTACTGCTGACACAGCAACACGTCCTGGCAACCTCACGCTTATCAGATAGCGACACACCTTAGAGAGTAATCCAACGGACCCAAACACTCACAAAGCTCTCAGGTATGTGTCTCAGATTATTGCATCACCTCTCACGGTTACACAACCAATCAGTGCCTGTTGGGTCAGCCGCCATCTTGGAATTTAGTTGGGCCTTTGTTTGATGGATCACTTATGGTGGGCCTGAATGGAGATCACAGACCAATGGTGGTCAGTTTGGGAACCTCTAGCTTAGATAAGGGTGACCCCTCTGGGGGTGGAGGCAGGTAGATTTCAAGGAACAGATAATTAGTTATAGACATGACAAATATGGCGGGTGTGGAAATGTTCTAGCCAATATAGTACAGACTATAAAGCCACAGACTTGGCTACTGGACTAGCTGCACTCCATGAGATACTCTAATGGTATGGACTAGGGGTGGAGGCAAATACATTTGGCTTAAAAACCAAAATAAATCAGTTTTAAAGTCACAGCCCCCATTTATTGCATATTGAGAAATGAAGGTGGCAGTTTTTTTCACAGAACTGAATAGAGATCTTATCTGCCCCAATAACAGTGAGACCTCACATGGACTGCACTGAGTGGGCACCTCCTCCATGTACTAATGTCATTATTACACTAGTCCTGGGGTCACTGACCTGCGCCGTGTCCAGTCAAAGCGCCACATTGTTACTGTCAGTAAATACAACCTTTGGATCTATTTGCATGTGATTTCCATGTAGGGTGGAAGTGACAGCACAACCCCCAGGTACCAAGCAATTCCTGGAGCATGTATCCAGCCCCTATACAGGTCCACTCCATTGGTACATATGTACCCAGACCCTATAGAGGTCATTTTCATTAGTACATATGTACCCAGCCTCTATACAGGTTCTGTCCATTGGTACATATGTACCCAGCCCCTATACAGGTTCTGTCCATTGGTACATATGTATCCAGTCCCTATACAGGTTCTGTCCATTGGTACATATGTACCCAGCCTCTATACAGGTTCTGTCCATTGGTACATATGTATCCAGTCCCTATACAGGTTCTGTCCATTGGTACATATGTATCCAGTCCCTATACAGGTTCTGTCCATTGGTACATATGTATCCAGTCCCTATACAGGTTCTGTCCATTGGTACATATGTATCCAGTCCCTATACAGGTCCTTTCCATTAGTACATATGTATCCAGTCCCTATACAGGTCCTTTCCATTAGTACATATGTACCCAGACCCTATAGAGGTCATTTTCATTAGTACATATGTACCCAGCCTCTATACAGGTTCTGTCCATTGGTACATATGTATCCAGTCCCTATACAGGTTCTGTCCATTGGTACATATGTATCCAGTCCCTATACAGGTCCTTTCCATTAGTACATATGTATCCAGTCCCTATACAGGTCCTTTCCATTAGTACATATGTACCCAGCCCCTATACAGGTCCTGTCCATTGGTACATATGTACCCAGCCCCTATACAGGTTCTCTCCATTGGTACATATGTACCCAGCCCCTATACAGGTTCTCTCCATTGGTACATATGTACCCAGCCTCTATACAGGTTCTGTCCATTGGTACATATGTATCCAGTCCCTATACAGGTCCTTTCTATTGGTACATATGTATCCAGTCCCTATAAAGGTCCTTTCCATTAGTACATATGTATCCAGCCCCTATACTGGTCCTGTCCATTTGTACATATGTATCCAGCCTCTATCCTGGTCCTGTCCATTAGTACATATGTACCCAGCCCCTATAGAGGTCATTTTCATTAGTACATATGTACCCAGCCCCTATAGAGGTCATTTTCATTAGTACATATGTATCCAACCCCTATACAGGTCCTGTCCATTGGTACATATGTACCCAGCCTCTATACAGGTCCTGTCCATTGGTACATATGTCTTCAGCCCCTATACAGGTCCTGTCCATTGGTACATATGTACCCAGCCTCTATACAGGTCCTGTCCATTGGTACATATGTACAAAGCCTCTATACAGGTTCTGTCCATTGGTACATATGTACCCAGCCTCTATACAGGTCCTGTCCATTGGTACATATGTACCCAGCCTCTATACAGGTCCTGTCCATTGGTACATATGTACCCAGCCTCTATACAGGTCCTGTCCATTGGTACATATGTACCCAGCCTCTATACAGGTCATGTCCATTGGTACATATGTACCCAGCCTCTATACAGGTTCTGTCCATTGGTACATATGTACCCAGCCTCTATACAGGTTCTGTCCATTAGTACATATGTATCCAGTCCCTATACAGGTCCTTTCCATTAGTACATATGTATCCAGCCCCTATACAGGTCCTGTCCATTGGTACATATGTACCCAGCCTCTATACAGGTCCTGTCCATTGGTACATATGTACCCAGCCTCTATACAGGTCCTGTCCATTGGTACATATGTACCTAGCCTCTATACAGGTCCTGTCCATTGGTACATATGTACCTAGCCTCTATACAGGTTCTGTCCATTGGTACATATGTACCTAGCCTCTATACAGGTTCTGTCCATTGGTACATTTGTACCCAGCCTCTATACAGGTCCTGTCCATTGGTACATATGTACCCAGCCTCTATACAGGTCCTGTCCATTGGTACATATGTACCCAGCCTCTATACAGGTCCTGTCCATTGGTACATATGTACCTAGCCTCTATACAGGTTCTGTCCATTGGTACATATGTACCTAGCCTCTATACAGGTCCTGTCCATTGGTACATATGTATCCAACCCCTATACAGGTCCTGTCCATTGGTACATATGTACCCAGCCTCTATACAGGTCCTGTCCATTGGTACATATGTACCCAGCCTCTATACAGGTCCTGTCCATTGGTACATATGTACCCAGCCTCTATACAGGTCCTGTCCATTGGTACATATGTACCCAGCCTCTATACAGGTCATGTCCATTGGTACATATGTACCCAGCCTCTATACAGGTTCTGTCCATTGGTACATATGTACCCAGCCTCTATACAGGTTCTGTCCATTAGTACATATGTATCCAGTCCCTATACAGGTCCTTTCCATTAGTACATATGTATCCAGTCCCTATACAGGTTCTGTCCATTGGTACATATGTACCCAGCCTCTATACAGGTCATGTCCATTGGTACATATGTACCCAGCCTCTATACAGGTTCTGTCCATTGGTACATATGTACCCAGCCTCTATACAGGTTCTGTCCATTAGTACATATGTATCCAGTCCCTATACAGGTTCTGTCCATTGGTACATATGTACCCAGCCTCTATACAGGTCCTGTCCATTGGTACATATGTACCCAGCCTCTATACAGGTCCTGTCCATTGGTACATATGTACCCAGCCTCTATACAGGTCCTGTCCATTGGTACATATGTACCTAGCCTCTATACAGGTTCTGTCCATTGGTACATATGTACCCAGCCTCTATACAGGTTCTGTCCATTAGTACATATGTATCCAGTCCCTATACAGGTTCTGTCCATTGGTACATATGTATCCAGTCCCTATACAGGTCCTTTCCATTAGTACATATGTATCCAGTCCCTATACAGGTCCTTTCCATTAGTACATATGTACCCAGCCCCTATACAGGTCCTGTCCATTGGTACATATGTACCCAGCCCCTATACAGGTTCTCTCCATTGGTACATATGTACCCAGCCCCTATACAGGTTCTCTCCATTGGTACATATGTACCCAGCCTCTATACAGGTTCTGTCCATTGGTACATATGTATCCAGTCCCTATACAGGTCCTTTCTATTGGTACATATGTATCCAGTCCCTATAAAGGTCCTTTCCATTAGTACATATGTATCCAGCCCCTATACTGGTCCTGTCCATTTGTACATATGTATCCAGCCTCTATCCTGGTCCTGTCCATTAGTACATATGTACCCAGCCCCTATAGAGGTCATTTTCATTAGTACATATGTACCCAGCCCCTATAGAGGTCATTTTCATTAGTACATATGTATCCAACCCCTATACAGGTCCTGTCCATTGGTACATATGTACCCAGCCTCTATACAGGTCCTGTCCATTGGTACATATGTCTTCAGCCCCTATACAGGTCCTGTCCATTGGTACATATGTACCCAGCCTCTATACAGGTCCTGTCCATTGGTACATATGTACAAAGCCTCTATACAGGTTCTGTCCATTGGTACATATGTACCCAGCCTCTATACAGGTCCTGTCCATTGGTACATATGTACCCAGCCTCTATACAGGTCCTGTCCATTGGTACATATGTACCCAGCCTCTATACAGGTCCTGTCCATTGGTACATATGTACCCAGCCTCTATACAGGTCATGTCCATTGGTACATATGTACCCAGCCTCTATACAGGTTCTGTCCATTGGTACATATGTACCCAGCCTCTATACAGGTTCTGTCCATTGGTACATATGTACCCAGCCTCTATACAGGTTCTGTCCATTAGTACATATGTATCCAGTCCCTATACAGGTCCTTTCCATTAGTACATATGTATCCAGCCCCTATACAGGTCCTGTCCATTGGTACATATGTACCCAGCCTCTATACAGGTCCTGTCCATTGGTACATATGTCTTCAGCCCCTATACAGGTCCTGTCCATTGGTACATATGTACCCAGCCTCTATACAGGTCCTGTCCATTGGTACATATGTACAAAGCCTCTATACAGGTTCTGTCCATTGGTACATATGTACCCAGCCTCTATACAGGTCCTGTCCATTGGTACATATGTACCCAGCCTCTATACAGGTCCTGTCCATTGGTACATATGTACCCAGCCTCTATACAGGTCCTGTCCATTGGTACATATGTACCCAGCCTCTATACAGGTCATGTCCATTGGTACATATGTACCCAGCCTCTATACAGGTCCTGTCCATTGGTACATATGTACCTAGCCTCTATACAGGTCCTGTCCATTGGTACATATGTACCTAGCCTCTATACAGGTTCTGTCCATTGGTACATATGTACCTAGCCTCTATACAGGTTCTGTCCATTGGTACATATGTACCCAGCCTCTATACAGGTCCTGTCCATTGGTACATATGTACCCAGCCTCTATACAGGTCCTGTCCATTGGTACATATGTACCCAGCCTCTATACAGGTCCTGTCCATTGGTACATATGTACCTAGCCTCTATACAGGTTCTGTCCATTGGTACATATGTACCCAGCCTCTATACAGGTCCTGTCCATTGGTACATATGTACCTAGCCTCTATACCGGTCCTGTCCATTGGTACATATGTATCCAACCCCTATACAGGTCCTGTCCATTGGTACATATGTACCCAGCCTCTATACAGGTCCTGTCCATTGGTACATATGTACCCAGCCTCTATACAGGTCCTGTCCATTGGTACATATGTACCCAGCCTCTATACAGGTCATGTCCATTGGTACATATGTACCCAGCCTCTATACAGGTTCTGTCCATTGGTACATATGTACCCAGCCTCTATACAGGTTCTGTCCATTAGTACATATGTATCCAGTCCCTATACAGGTCCTTTCCATTAGTACATATGTATCCAGCCCCTATACAGGTCCTGTCCATTGGTACATATGTACCCAGCCTCTATACAGGTCCTGTCCATTGGTACATATGTACCCAGCCTCTATACAGGTCCTGTCCATTGGTACATATGTACCCAGCCTCTATACAGGTCCTGTCCATTGGTACATATGTACCCAGCCTCTATACAGGTCATGTCCATTGGTACATATGTACCCAGCCTCTATACAGGTTCTGTCCATTGGTACATATGTACCCAGCCTCTATACAGGTTCTGTCCATTGGTACATATGTACCCAGCCTCTATACAGGTTCTGTCCATTAGTACATATGTATCCAGCCCCTATACAGGTCCACTCCATTAGTACATATGTCTCCAGCCCCTATACATATCCTTTCCATAAGTATATATGTATCCAGCCCCTATAGAGGTCCTGTCCATTAGTACATATGTATCCAGCCCCTATAGAGGTCCTTTCCATTAGTACATATGTATCCAGCCCCTATAGGAGGTCCTCTCCATTAGTACATATGTATCCAGCCCCTATAGAGGCCCTTTCCATTAGTACATATGTATCCAGCCCCTATAGAGGTCCTGTCCATTAGTACATATGTATCTATCCAGCCCCTATAGGAGGTCCTCTCCATTAGTACATATGTATCCAGCCCCTATAGAGGTCCTTTCCATTAGTACATATGTATCCAGCCCCTATAGGAGGTCCTCTCCATTAGTACATATGTATCCAGCCCCTATAGAGGCCCTTTCCATTAGTACATATGTATCCAGCCCCTATAGAGGTCCTGTCCATTAGTACATATGTATCTATCCAGCCCCTATAGGAGGTCCTCTCCATTAGTACATATGTATCCAGCCCCTATAGAGGTCCTTTCCATTAGTACATATGTATCCAGCCCCTATAGAGGTCCTGTCCATTAGTACATATGTATCCAGCCCCTATATTCCATAGTACACTTTGGATACCTTGTATATTTATCACGTTATGAGATTAACGTTTATTTATTTTGTAATTGAATAAAACCACACAGTAAGTAATGATCCCCTGCCATCTCCATCTCTTACGTGCCCTCCCCCTCGCTCTTACGTGCCCTCCCCCTCGCTCTTACGTGCCCTCCCCCTCGCTCTTACGTGCCCTCCCCCCCTCGCTCTTACGTGCTCTCCCCCCTCGCTCTTACGTTCCCCCCCTCTTATATGCCACCCATATGTTCTTTACACAATACTTCACTCTCCCCCACTTCCATAATCTCTCCCCACCTTCTATTTTTATATGTCCCTATTATTCCCCCACTCTTCATTCCCTGCTGACCCCACCCCCCATTTGCCTATTCTCCCTTCATTCTTCTATTCCCCCCACACTTTACATCCTCTCATCTTCATCTCACTGTTTGCCTCCCTCACCTCACTCTTTGCCCCCCTAATTCGTTGCCCTCCCCTCTCCATTTCACTCTTTGCCTCCCTCATTCATTGCCCTCCCCTCTCCATCTCACTCTTTGCCCCCCCCCTCTCCATCTCACCCTTTGCCCTCCCTCACCCTTTGCCTTCCCCACTCCATCTCTCTCTTTGGCCCCCCCTCTCCATCTCACTCTTTGCCCCCCCCTCTCCATCTTACTCTTTGCCCCCCCCCCCTCTCCATCTCACTCTTTGCCTCCCTCATTCATTGCCCTCCCCTCTCCATCTCACTCTTTGCCTCCCTTATTCATTGCCCTCCCCATCTCACTCTTTGCCTCCCTCATTCATTGGCCTCCCCTCCCCATCTCACTCTTTGCCTCCCTTATTCATTGCCCTCTCCATCTCACTCTTTGCCTCCCTCATTCATTGCCCTCCCCTCTCCATCTCACTCTTTGCCTCCCTCATTCATTGCCCTCCCCTCTCCATCTCACTCTTTGCCTCCCTCATTCATTGCCCTCCCCTCTCCATCTCACTCTTTGCCTCCCTCATTCATTGCCCTCCCCTCTCCATCTCACTCTTTGCCCTCCCTCACCCTTTGCCTTCCCCTCTCCATCTCACTCTTTGCCTCCCCTCTCCATCTCACTCTTTGCCCCCCCTCTCCATCTCACTCTTTGCCCCCCCTCTCCATCTCACTCTTTGCCCCCCCCCTCTCCATCTCACTCTTTGCCCCCCCCTCTCCATCTCACTCTTTGCCCCCCCCCTCTCCATCTCACTCTTTGCCCCCCTCTTCATCTCACTCTTTGCCCCCCCTCTCCATCTCACTCTTTGCCCCCCCTCTCCATCTCACTCTTTGCCCCCCCTCTCCATCTCACTCTTTGCCCCCCCTCTCCATCTCACTCTTTGCCCCCCCTCTCCATCTCACTCTTTGCCCCCCCTCTCCATCTCACTCTTTGCCCCCCCCTCTCCATCTCACTCTTTGCCCCCCCCTCTCCATCTCACTCTTTGCCCCCCCTCTCCATCTCACTCTTTGCCCCCCCTCTCCATCTCACTCTTTGCCCCCCCCTCTCCATCTCACTCTTTGCCCCCCCTCTCCATCTCACTCTTTGCCCCCCCTCTCCATCTCACTCTTTGCCCCCCCTCTCCATCTCACTCTTTGCCCCCCCTCTCCATCTCACTCTTTGCCCCCCCTCTCCATCTCACTCTTTGCCCCCCCTCTCCATCTCACTCTTTGCCCCCCCTCTCCATCTCACTCTTTGCCCCCCCTCTCCATCTCACTCTTTGCCCCCCCTCTCCATCTCACTCTTTGCCCTCCCCTCTCCATTTCACTCTTTGCCTCCCTCATTCATTGCCCTCCCCTCTCCATCTCACTCTTTGCCCCCCCCTCTTCATCTCACCCTTTGCCCTCCCTCACCCTTTGCCTTCCCCACTCCATCTCTCTCTTTGGCCCCCCCTCTCCATCTCACTCTTTGCCCCCCCCTCTCCATCTCACTCTTTGCCCCCCCCCCTCTCCATCTCACTCTTTGCCCCCCCCCCTCTCCATCTCACTCTTTGCCTCCCTCATTCATTGCCCTCCCCTCTCCATCTCACTCTTTGCCTCCCTTATTCATTGCCCTCCCCATCTCACTCTTTGCCTCCCTCATTCATTGGCCTCCCCATCTCACTCTTTGCCTCCCTCATTCATTGGCCTCCCCTCCCCATCTCACTCTTTGCCTCCCTTATTCATTGCCCTCTCCATCTCACTCTTTGCCTCCCTCATTCATTGCCCTCCCCTCTCCATCTCACTCTTTGCCTCCCTCATTCATTGCCCTCCCCTCTCCATCTCACTCTTTGCCTCCCTCATTCATTGCCCTCTCCATCTCACTCTTTGCCTCCCTCCTCTCCATCTCACTCTTTGCCCCCCCCTCTCCATCTCACTCTTTGCCCCCCCCTCTCCATCTCACTCTTTGCCCCCCCCTCTCCATCTCACTCTTTGCCCCCCCCTCTCCATCTCACTCTTTGCCCCCCCCTCTCCATCTCACTCTTTGCCCCCCCCCTCTCCATCTCACTCTTTGCCCCCCCCTCTCCATCTCACTCTTTGCCCCCCCCTCTCCATCTCACTCTTTGCCCCCCCCTCTCCATCTCACTCTTTGCCCCCCCTCTCCATCTCACTCTTTGCCCCCCCTCTCCATCTCACTCTTTGCCCCCCCCTCTCCATCTCACTCTTTGCCCCCCCTCTCCATCTCACTCTTTGCCCCCCCCTCTCCATCTCACTCTTTGCCCCCCCTCTCCATCTCACTCTTTGCCCCCCCTCTCCATCTCACTCTTTGCCCCCCCTCTCCATCTCACTCTTTGCCCCCCCTCTCCATCTCACTCTTTGCCCCCCTCTCCATCTCACTCTTTGCCCCCCTCTCCATCTCACTCTTTGCCCCCCTCTCCATCTCACTCTTTGCCCCCCCCTCTCCATCTCACTCTTTGCCCCCCCCTCTCCATCTCACTCTTTGCCCCCCCTCTCCATCTCACTCTTTGCCCCCCCTCTCCATCTCACTCTTTGCCCCCCCTCTCCATCTCACTCTTTGCCCCCCCTCTCCATCTCACTCTTTGCCCCCCCTCTCCATCTCACTCTTTGCCCCCCTCTCCATCTCACTCTTTGCCCCCCTCTCCATCTCACTCTTTGCCCCCCCTCCATCTCACTCTTTGCCTCCCCTCCATCTCACTCTTTGCCTCCCTCACTATCTCACGCTTTGCCTCCCTCACTATTTCCCCCCCCCTACACCCCTCTTACTCATTGCTCCCTCATGCACTCTTTGCCCCTCTATACCCCACTTGTTGCTCCCTCCTGCACTCTTTGCCCCCCCTCTTCCTTTGCCCCCCTATACCCCACTCGTTGCTCCCTCCCGCACTCCCCCCTCCAGGCTCCGAGGTTTCCCTCTGATCTCATGTCTGGGAGCCCGGAATCTAGGAAGGAAATGACGAACCCGCAAACAAACTGAGTATTGTTACTACTGGAGATGGATACAGGCTAGGACCAGTGTACTAATGGAAAGGAGTCTCTGCTAGGACCAGTGTACTAATGGAAAGGAGTCCCTGCTAGGACCAGTGTACTAATGGAAAGGAGTCTCTGCTAGGACCAGTGTACTAATGGAAAGGAGTCCCTGCTAGGACCAGTGTACTAATGGAAAGGAGTCCCTGCTAGGACCAGTGTACTAATGGAAAGGACATGCTTATGGGCACAGTCCCTGCTAGGACCAGTGTACTAATGGAAAGGACATGTTTATGGGCTCAGTCCCTGCTAGGACCAGCGTACTAATGGAAAGGACATGTTTATGGGCTCAGTCCCTGCTAGGACCAGTGTACTAATGCAAAGGACATGCTTATGGGCACAGTCCCTGCTAGGACCAGTGTACTAATGGAAAGGACATGCTTATGGGTTCAGTCCCTGCTAGAACCAGTGTACTAATGCAAAGGACATGCTTATGGGCACAGTCCCTGCTAGGACCAGTGTACTAATGGAAAGGACATGTTTATGGGCTCAGTCCCTGCTAGGACCAGCGTACTAATGGAAAGGACATGTTTATGGGCTCAGTCCCTGCTAGGACCAGTGTACTAATGCAAAGGACATGATTATGGGCACAGTCCCTGCTAGGACCAGTGTACTAATGGAAAGGACATGTTTATGGGCTCAGTCCCTGCTAGGACCAGTGTACTAATGGAAAGGACATGTTTATGTGCTCAGTCCCTGCTAGGACCAGTGTACTAATGCAAAGGACATGTTTATGGGCTCAGTCCCTGCTAGGACCAGTGTACTAATGGAAAGGACATGTTTATGGGCACAGTCCCTGCTAGGACCAGTGTACTAATGCAAAGGACATGTTTATGGGCTCAGTCCCTGCTAGGACCAGTGTACTAATGGAAAGGACATGTTTATGGGCACAGTCCCTGCTAGGATCAGTGTACTAATGCAAAGGACATGCTTATGGGCTCAGTCCCTGCTAGGACCAGTGTACTAATGCAAAGGACATGATTATGGGCTCAGTCCCTGCTAGGACCAGTGTACTAATGGAAAGGACATGTTTATGGGCTCAGTCCCTGCTAGGACCAGTGTACTAATGGAAAGGACATGTTTATGGGCTCAGTCCCTGCTAGGACCAGTGTACTAATGGAAAGGACATGTTTATGGGCTCAGTCCCTGCTAGGACCAGTGTACTAATGGAAAGGACATGTTTATGGGCACAGTCCCTGCTAGGACCAGTGTACTAATGGAAAGGACATGTTTATGGGCTCAGTCCCTGCTAGGACCAGTGTACTAATGTGCTCAGTCCATGCTAGGACCAGTGTACTAATGGAAAGGACATGTTTATGGGCTCAGTCCCTGCTAGGACCAGTGTACTAATGGAAAGGACATGTTTATGGGCTCAGTCCCTGCTAGGACCAGTGTACTAATGCAAAGGACATGTTTATGGGCTCAGTCCCTGCTAGGACCAGTGTACTAATGGAAAGGACATGTTTATGGGCTCAGTCCCTGCTAGGACCAGTGTACTAATGGAAAGGACATGTTTATGGGCTCAGTCCCTGTCAGGACCAGTGTACTAATGGAAAGGACATGTTTATGGGCTATGTCCCTGCTAGGACCAGTGTACTAATGGAAAGGACATGTTTATGGGCTCAGTCCCTGCTAGGACCAGTGTACTAATGCAAAGGACATGTTTATGGGCTCAGTCCCTGCTAGGACCAGTGTACTAATGGAAAGGACATGTTTATGGGCTCAGTCCCTGCTAGGACCAGTGTACTAATGGAAAGGACATGTTTATGGGCTCAGTCCCTGCTAGGACCAGTGTACTAATGGAAAGGACATGCTTATGGGCTCAGTCCCTGCTAGGATCAGTGTACTAATGGAAAGGACATGTTTATGGGCTCAGTCCCTGCTAGGACCAGTGTACTAATGGAAAGGACATGTTTATGGGCTCAGTCCCTGCTAGGATCAGTGTACTAATGGAAAGGACATGTTTATGGGCTCAGTCCCTGCTAGGACCAGTGTACTAATGGAAATGACATGTTTATGGGCTCAGTCCCTGCTAGGACCAGTGTACCAATGGAAAGGACATGTTTATGGGCTCAGTCCCTGCTAGGACCAGTGTACTAATGGAAAGGACATGCTTATGGGCTCAGTCCCTGCTAGGATCAGTGTACTAATGGAAAGGACATGTTTATGGGTTCAGTCCCTGCTAGAACCAGTGTACTAATGCAAAGGACATGCTTATGGGCACAGTCCCTGCTAGGACCAGTGTACTAATGGAAAGGACATGTTTATGGGCTCAGTCCCTGCTAGGACCAGCGTACTAATGGAAAGGACATGTTTATGGGCTCAGTCCCTGCTAGGACCAGTGTACTAATGCAAAGGACATGCTTATGGGCACAGTCCCTGCTAGGACCAGTGTACTAATGGAAAGGACATGTTTATGGGCTCAGTCCCTGCTAGGACCAGTGTACTAATGGAAAGGACATGTTTATGTGCTCAGTCCCTGCTAGGACCAGTGTACTAATGCAAAGGACATGTTTATGGGCTCAGTCCCTGCTAGGACCAGTGTACTAATGGAAAGGACATGTTTATGGGCACAGTCCCTGCTAGGACCAGTGTACTAATGCAAAGGACATGATTATGGGCTCAGTCCCTGCTAGGACCAGTGTACTAATGGAAATGACATGTTTATGGGCTCAGTCCCTGCTAGGACCAGTGTACTTATGGAAAGCACATGCCTAAGGATCAGTCCCTGCTAGGACCAGTGTACTAATAGAGAGCACATGTAGTGCACTGTCTATGTCAGTGTATCAGGGGTCACTTACCTGAGTTTCAGGTTGTCCATGAATTCTGGTAAAGTGACAGAGTCCATGAGCACGAAGTCCGCCTTCCCATACTGCAGGCCCTCTTGTTCCGCCATGCCTGTACCGAGACTACAACCACACACTCACTCCACACTCTCAATGAATAACCCTGCCTGCAGGGCACACTCACACAGACTGTCTCTCTATCACACAGGCTGTCTCTTTGCCACACAGGCTGTCTCTTTGCCACACAGGCTGTCTCTTTGCCACACAGGCTGTCTCTTTGCCACACAAGATACTGTTATGATTTATATTCCAAGTAGAGACAGTTTGTGATTATCTGAGACTTTTTCCACACTGTCTCTGTCATTCCCAGACTGGGATGTCTCTCAAAATGCAGGTGTCTCTTTTAGGTTACTTATTCAGCGGATGTCTCTCAGAATGTCTCTTTTAGGTGTTTCCCCCCCAAAGATCATAGAGGATGGGTGTCAGATCCAGGTGGATGTCTCTGCCAGGTGATGTCTCTCAGATCCAGGTGGATGTCTGTCTCAGGTGATCTCTCTCAAACTTCCCAAAGTTTACAAAGAGAGTGTCTGAGAGTGCAGGTGGATCTCACTCCGAGGGCTGTCTCTTTACAAATGCTCTCTGGTCCTGGGTCAGGGAGTCTCCCAAGTGAGTAACAAACACTTGGAAATCCACAGAGGAACCAGGAAGAGGGAGTGGGAGAGGTGAGGGGAGGAGAGAAGGGAGGAGAGGTGAGAGAGGAGGGAGGGAGAGAGGTAAGAGAGGAGGGAGGGGGAGGAGAGAAGGGAGGAAGGAGGAAAGGTGAGAGGAGGAGAGATAGGAGGAGGAGAGGTGAGAAGGAGAGGTAAGAGGGGAAGGAGGAGAAAAGGAAAAGAGGGAAGGAGGAAAGGGGAAAAGGGAGGAGAGGTAAGAGGGAGAGAAGGAGAGGGAGAGAAAGGAGAGGGAGAGAAAGGAGAGGGGGAGGTGAGAGGGAGAGAAAGGAGAGGGGGAGGTGAGAGGGAGAGAAAGGAGAGGGGGGGAGGTGAGAGGGAGAGAAAGGAGAGGGGGAAGGTGAGAGGGAGAGAAAGGAGAGGGGGAGAGGTGAGGGAGAGAAAGGAGAGGGGGAGAGGTGAGGGAGAGAAAGGAGAGGGGGAGAGGTGAGGGAGAGAAAGGAGAGGGGGAGGTGAGAGGGAGAGAGGGGGAGGTGAGAGGTAGAGACAGGAGAGGTGGGGAGGTGAGAGGGAGAGAAAGGAGAGGGGGAGAGGTGAGGGAGAGAAAGGAGAGGGGGAGAGGTGAGGGAGAGAAAGGAGAGGGGGAGAGGTGAGGGAGAGAAAGGAGAGGGGGGAGGTGAGAGGGAGATAAAGGAGACGGGGGAGGTGAGAGGTAGAGACAGGAGAAGTGGGGAGGTGAGAGGGAGAGAAAGGAGAGGGGGAGAAGTGAGAGGGAGATAAAGGAGACGGGGGAGGTGAGAGGTAGAGACAGGAGAGGTGGGGAGGTGAGAGGGAGAGAAAGGAGAGTGGGAGAGGTGAGGGAGAGAAAGGAGAGGGGGGAGAGGTGAGAGGTAGAGAAAGGAGAGGGGGAGAGGTGAGGGAGAGAAAGGAGAGGGGGAGAGGTGAGGGAGAGAAAGGAGAGGGGGAGGTGAGAGGGAGAGAAAGGAGAGTGGGAGAGGTGAGGGAGAGAAATGAGAGGGGGAGAGGTGAGAGGGAGATAAAGGAGTGGGGGAGGTGAGAGGGAGCGAAAGGAGAGGGGGGAGGTGAGAGGGAGAGAAAGGAGAGGGGGAGAGGTGAGGGGGGGAGGTGAGGGAGAGAAAGGAGAGGGGGAGAGGTGAGGGAGAGAAAGGAGAGGAGGGAGGTGAGAGGGAGATAAAGGAGTGGGGGGAGGTGAGAGGGAGAGAAAGGAGTGGGGGGAGGTGAGAGGAAGCGAAAGGAGAGGGGGGAGGTGAGAGGGAGAGAAAGGAGAAGGGAAGAGGTGAGAGGGAGAGAAAGGAGAGGGGGAGAGGTGAGAGGGAGAGAAAGAAGAGGGGGGAGAGGTGGGAGGGAGGGAGTGGGGAGGTGAGAGGGAGCGAAAGGAGAGGGGGGAGAGGTGAGGGAGAGAAAGGAGAGGGGGAGAGGTGAGGGAGAGAAAGGAGAGGGGGAGAGGTGAGGGAGAGAAAGGAGAGGGGGGAGGTGAGAGGGAGCGAAAGGAGAGGGGGGAGGTGAGAGGGAGCGAAAGGAGAGGGGGGAGGTGAGAGGGAGAGAAAGGAGAGGGGGGAGGTGAGAGGGAGCGAAAGGAGAGGGGGGAGGTGAGAGGGAGCGAAAGGAGAGGGGGGAGGTGAGAGGGAGCAAAAGGAGAGGGGGGAGGTGAGAGGGGGAGAGGTGAGAGGGAGAGAAAGGAGAGGGGGAGGTGAGAGGGAGAGAGGGGGAGGTGAGAGGTAGAGACAGGAGAGGTGGGGAGGTGAGAGGGAGAGAAAGGAGAGGGGGGAGGTGAGAGGGAGCGAAAGGAGAGGGGGGAGGTGAGAGGGAGCAAAAGGAGAGGGGGGAGGTGAGAGGGAGAGAATGGAGAGGGGGAGAGGTGAGAGGGAGAGAAAGGAGAGGGGGAGAGGTGAGAGGGAGAGAAGGGAGAGGGGGAGAGGTGAGAGGGAGAGAAGGGAGAGAGGGAGAGGGGAGAGGTGAGAGGGAGAGAAAGGAGAGGGGGAGAGGTGAGAGGGAGAGAAAGAAGAGGGGGGAGAGGTGAGAGGGAGAGAAGGGAGAGGGGGGAGGTGAGAGGGAGAGAAAGGAGAGGGGGAGAGGTGAGAGGGAGAGAAAGGAGAGGGGAGAGGTGAGAGGGAGAGAAAGGAGAGGGGGAGGTGAGAGGGAGCGAAAGGAGAGGGGGGAGGTGAGAGGGAGAGAAAGGAGAGGGGGAGAGGTGAGAGGGAGAGAAAGGAGAGGGGAGAGGTGAGAGGGAGAGAAAAGAGAGGGGGAGGTGAGAGGGAGCGAAAGGAGAGGGGGGAGGTGAGAGGGAGAGAAAGGAGAGGGGGAGAGGTGAGGGGGGGAGGTGAGGGAGAGAAAGGATGAACCTAGGTCCCCAGATAAAGGATGAACCTGGTGCCCCAGATAAAGGATGGACCTGGTGCCCCAGATATAGGATGAACCTGGGCCCCCAGATAAAGGATGGACCTGGGCCCCCAGATAAAGGATGAACCTGGTGCCCCAGATAAAGGATGGACCTGGGCCCCCAGATAAAGGATGGACCTGGGCCCCCAGATAAAGGATGAACCTGGTGCCCCAGATAAAGGATGGACCTGGGCCCCCAGATAAAGGATGGACCTGGGGCCGCAGATAAAGGATGGACCTGGGGCCCCGGATAAAGGATGGACCTGGTGCCCCAGATATAGGATGGACCTGGGCCCCCAGATATAGGATGGACCTGGGCCCCCAGATATAGGATGGACCTGGGCCCCCAGATATAGGATGAACCTGGGCCCCCAGATAAAGGATGAACCTGGTGCCCCAGATAAAGGATGGACCTGGGCCCCCAGATAAAGGATGGACCTGGGCCCCCAGATAAAGGATGAACCTGGTGCCCCAGATAAAGGATGGACCTGGGCCCCCAGATAAAGGATGAACCTGGTGCCCCAGATAAAGGATGGACCTGGGCCCCCAGATAAAGGATGGACCTGGTGCCCCAGATAAAGGATGGACCTGGTGCCCCAGATATAGGATGGACCTGGGCCCCCAGATATAGGATGGACCTGGGCCCCCAGATATAGGATGGACCTGGGCCCCCAGATAAAGAATGAACCTGGGCCCCCAGATAAAGGAAGAACCTGGGCCCCCAGATAAAGGATGGACCTGGGCCCCCAGATAAAGGATGAACCTGGGCCCCCAGATATAGGATGGACCTGGTGCCCCAGATATAGGATGAACCTGGGCCCCCAGATATAGGATGGACCTGGGCCCCCAGATATAGGATGAACCTGGGCCCCCAGATAAAGGAAGAACCTGGGCCCCCAGATATAGGATGGCCCTGGGGCCACACCTCAGTATTATCATTATAGCCACTCATACCTTACAGGACTCCAGAATGTCAGTGTTATAACAAGAGTCCCTGTATATGGGAGCCAGGTGTACAGAGCTAGATCAGAGGGTCCCAACCTGGCCTGGACCCCGGGGATCATGCGCCTCGGTCAGGTGGTCTGTATGGACGTCTGTATGATGTGTAATATAAATACACCAACAAGAGGCCCTGAAGCACAAATATAATATGCCATTGTGTAAATATTTACAAACAAATGTAATAAAATCATTAGGGGGTCCCAGAGACCCTCAATCACTCAAACAGGAGATGGGAGGGCACAGTGGGCAAACAGAGAGAGAAGAGGGAAGGACGTGGGGCAAACAGAGAGAGAAGAGGGAAGGACGTGGGGCAAACAGAGAGAGAATAGGGAAGGACGTGGGGCAAACAGAGAGAGAAGAGGGAAGGGCAGGGGGCAAACAGAGAGAAAGGGGAGGGCAATGAGCAAACAGAGAGAGAAGAGGGAAGGACAGGGGGCAAACAGAGAGAGAAGAGGGAAGGACGTGGGGCAAACCGAGAGAGAATAGGGAAGGACGTGGCAAACAGAGAGAGAGAGGGGAGGACAATGAGCAAACAGAGAGAGAAGAGGGAAGGACAGGGGGCAAACAGAGAGAGAAGAGGGAAGGACGTGGGGCAAACCGAGAGAGAATAGGGAAGGACGTGGCAAACAGAGAGAGAGAGGGAAGGACAGGGGGCAAACAGAGAGAGAAGACGGAAGGACGTGGCAAACAGAGAGAGAAGAGGGAAGGACGTGGGGCAAACAGAGAGAGAAGAGGGAAGGGCGTGGGGCAAACAGAGAGAGAAAGGGGAAGGACGTGGCAAACAGAGAGAGAAGAGGGAAGGACGTGGGGCAAACAGAGAGAGAAGAGGGAAGGACGTGGGGCAAACAGAGAGAGAAGAGGGAAGGACGTGGGGCAAACAGAGAGAGAAAGGGGAGGACAATGAGCAAACAGAGAGAGAAGAGGGAAGGACAGGGGGCAAACAGAGAGAGAAGAGGGAAGGACAGAGTGGGCAAACAGAGAGAGAATAGGGAGGACAATGAGCAAACCGAGAGAAAAGAGGGAAGGACATGGGGCAAACAGAGAGAGAAGGGAAGGACAAGGAGCAAACAGAGAGAGAGAAGAGGGAAGGACAGAGGGCAAACAGAGAGAGAAAGGGGAGGACAAGTAGCAAACAGAGAGAGAAGAGGGGAGGACAGGGGGTAAACAGAAAGAGAAGAGGGGAGGACAGGGGGCAAACAGAGAGAGAAAAGGGGAGGACAGGGGGTAAACAGAGAGAGAAGAGGGAAGGACAGGGGGCAAACAGAGAGAGAAAGGGGAGGACAAGGAGCAAACAGAGAGAGAAGAGGGAAGGACAGGAAGCAAACAGAGAGAAGAGGATATGACAGGGGGCAAACAGAGAGAGAAGAGGGAAGGACGTGGGGCAAACAGAAAGATAAGGAGCAAACAGAGAGAGAGAAGAGGGAAGGACAGGGGGCAAACAGAGAGAGAAAGGGGAGGACAAGGAGCAAACAGAGAGAGAAGAGGGAAGGACAGGAAGCAAACAGAGAGAAGAGGATATGACAGGGGGCAAACAGAGAGAGAAGAGGGAAGGACGTGGGGCAAACAGAAAGATAAGGAGCAAACAGAGAGAGAGAAGAGGGAAGGACAGGGGGCAAACAGAGAGAGAAAGGGGAGGACAAGGAGCAAACAGAGAGAGAGAAGAGGGAAGGACAGGAAGCAAACAGAGAGAAGAGGATATGACAGGGGGCAAACAGAGAGAGAAAAGGGGAGGACAGGGGGTAAACAGAGAGAGAAGAGGGAAGGACGTGGGGTAAACAGAAAGAAAAGAGGGGAGGACAGGGGGCAAACAGAGAGAAGAGGGGAGGACAGGGGGCAAACAGAGAGAGAAAAGGGGAGGACAGGGGGTAAACAGAGAGAGAAGAGGGAAGGACAGGGTGGGCAAACCAAGAGAGAAGAGGTGAGGGCAGGGGGCAAACAGAGAGAGAAGAGGGGAGGACAGAGTGGGCAAACAGAGAGAGAAGGGGAGGACAGGGGGCAAACAGAGAGAGAAAATGAGAGGACAGAGGGCAAACAGAGAGAGAAAATGAGAGGACAGAGGGCAAACAGAGAGAAAAGAGGGGAGGATAGAAGGCAAACAGAGAGAGAAAACGAGAGGACAGGGGGCAAACAGAGAGAGAAAACGAGAGGACAGGGGGCAAACAGAGAGAGAAAACGAGAGGACAGGGGGCAAACAGAGAGAGAAAACGAGAGGACATGGGGCAAACAGAGAGAGAAGGGGAGGACAAGGAGCAAACAGAGAGAGAAAGGGGAGGACAAGGAGCAAACAGAGAGAGAAAGGGGAGGACAAGGAGCAAACAGAGAGAGAAAGGGGAGGACAGAAGGCAAACAGAGAGGGAAAATGAGAGGACAGGGGGCAAACAGAGAGAGAAAATGAGAGGACAGGGGGCAAACAGAGAGAGAAGGGGAGGACAAGGAGCAAACAGAGAGAGAAAGGGGAGGACAAGGAGCAAACAGAGAGAGAAAGGGGAGGACAGAAGGCAAACAGAGAGGGAAAATGAGAGGACAGGGGGCAAACAGAGAGAGAAAATGAGAGGACAGGGGGCAAACAGAGAGAGAAAATGAGAGGACAGGGGGCAAACAGAGAGAGAAGAGGGAAGGACAGGGGGCAAACAGAGAGAGAAGAGGGGAGGACAGGGGGCAAACAGAGAGAGAAGAGGGGAGGACAGGGGGCAAATAGAGAGAGAAGAGGGAAGGACAGGGCGAAAACAGAGAGAGAAGAGGGGAGGACAGGGGGCAAACAGAGAGAGAAGAGGATAGGACAGGGGGCAAACAGAGAGAGAAGAGGGAAGGACAGGGCGAAAACAGAGAGAGAAGAGGATAGGACAGGGGGCAAACAGAGAGAGAAGAGGGAAGGACAGGGGGCAAACAGAGAGAGAAGAGGGGAGGACAGGGGGCAAACAGAGAGAGAAGAGGGGAGGACAGGGGGCAAATAGAGAGAGAAGAGGGAAGGACAGGGCGAAAACAGAGAGAGAAGAGGGGAGGACAGGGGGCAAACAGGGGTAGAAAGGGAAGGACAAGGAGCAAACAGAGAGAGAAAATGCTATGACAGGGGGCAGAGAGAGAAAAGGAGAGGACAAGAAGCAAACAGAGAGAGAAGAGGGAAGGACAGGGGGCAAACAGAGAGAGAAGAGGGGAGGACAGGGGGCAAACAGAGAGAGAAGAGGGAAGGACAGGGGGCAAACAGAGAGAAAGGGGAAGGACAGGGGGCAAACAGAGAGAGAAGAGGGAAGGACAGGGGGCAAACAGAGAGAGAAGAGGGAAGGACAGGGGGCAAACAGAGAGAGAAGAGGGAAGGACAGGGGGCAAACAGAGAGAGAAAATGAGAGGACAGAAGGCAAACAGAGAGAGAAGAGGATAGGACAGGGGGCAAACAGAGAGAGAAGAGGGAAGGACAGGGGGCAAACAGAGAGAGAAGAGGGGAGGACAGGGGGCAAACAGAGAGAGAAGAGGGGAGGACAGGGGGCAAACAGAGAGAAAGGGGAAGGACAGGGGGCAAACAGAGAGAGAAGAGGGAAGGACAGGGGGCAAACAGAGAGAGAAGAGGGAAGGACAGGGGGCAAACAGAGAGAGAAGAGGGAAGGACAGGGGGCAAACAGAGAGAGAAGAGGGGAGGACAGGGGGCAAACAGAGAGAGAAGAGGGGAGGACAGGGGGCAAACAGAGAGAAAGGGGAAGGACAGGGGGCAAACAGAGAGAGAAGAGGGAAGGACAGGGGGCAAACAGAGAGAGAAGAGGGAAGGACAGGGGGCAAACAGAGAGAGAAGAGGGAAGGACAGGGGGCAAACAGAGAGAGAAAATGAGAGGACAGAAGGCAAACAGAGAGAGAAGAGGATAGGACAGGGGGCAAACAGAGAGAGAAGAGGGCAGGACAGGGGGCAAACAGAGAGAGAAGAGAGAAGGACGGAATGGGCAAACAGAAAGAGAAGAGGGGCGGACAGGGTGAAAACAGTGAAGAGGGAGGACAGGGGGAAAACAGCAATAGAAGAGGGGGGGACAGGGGGCAAACAGAGAGAGAAGAGGGGAGGACAGGGGGCAAACAGAGAGAGAAGAGGGGAGGACAGGGGGCAAACAGAAAGAGAAGAGGGGGGGGACAGGGTGAAAACAGTGAAGAGGGAGGACAGGGGGAAAACAGCAATAGAAGAGGGGGGGACAGGGGGCAAACAGAGAGAGAAGAGGGGAGGACAGGGGGCAAACAGAGAGAGAAGAGGGGAGGACAGGGGGCAAACAGAAAGAGAAGAGGGGGGACAGGCGGAAAACAGTGAAGAGGGCAGTGACCAGGAGGCAAGCTGAGAGAGAAGAGGAGTGGCCGGTGCAAACAGTTAAGAGAGGAGGGTAGGGGGCAAAATGAGAGAGATGATGTGAGGACAGGGAGCAAACAGTGATAAGAGGGGAGGACAGGGGGCAAATTGAGAGAGAAGAGGGAAGGGCAAGGGGGAAAAGAGAGAAGAGGGGAGGACAGGGGCAGCAAACATAGAGAGAAGAGTGGAGGACAGGGGGCAAACAGAGAGAGAAGAGTGGAGGACAGGGGGCAAACAGAGATAGAAGAGGGGAGGACAGGGGCAAACAGAGATAGAAGAGGGGAGGACAGGGGGCAAATAGAGATAGAAGAGGGGAGGACAGGGGCAAACAGAGAGAGAAGAGGAAAGGGCAGGGGGCAAATAGAGAGAGAAGAGCGGACGGCAGGGAGTAAACAGCAATAGAAGAGGGGAGGACAGGGCGAAAACAGAGAGGGAAGAGGGGAGGACATGGTGCAAACTGTGATAAGAGGGGAGGTGAATGTGAATGTGGACGCGTAGGGGTCACGTGAGAAAGGCTGGTAGATACGAGGAGCAATCGCCCAGTGGGTGTTATAGTAAAGAAAAATTGGTATAAAAATATAGAAAGTAAATTTCTCGAAAATTAAAATGTATTTAGAAGTTAATTTATCTGAAATAGAAAATACTTTAATATAGAAAAAAATGATCTGCTATGAAACATCACCACCTAGTGGTCATGCTGAGGAATTACATTTTTATATTTAAAGGGCCAATGAAACTCTATATTTATAGTGTGCTCTTTTCAAGAATTTATCTTGATAATATTTAAAACATTTTAAAAAAAAAACAGCCTTTACATTTTAGTGGCATCAGACATTTCTCTTTGTGTTTAACAGGATTTGGTAACTAGTAAGGGATCGGCATGGTGTGTTGCAGTCCATGAAGTCATGGTGAGTCAGACACGACTGAGCGACACGCACACAATAATATCCCTGGGTAGCTATACACTTTTATGTACTTTATTTTATTAAGACGTGATTATAAGTTCTGGTTTTACTGCCTAAAATCACACAATCTATACCTGTTTGGGTCTGCCCTCTGCAGCTCATGAATACAAAGACGGAAGAGCAGTGTTTCAAATTAGCCTGTCGGTGACCTCTCTCAAGTAGCACGTTGCAGAATGTAGCCACTGATTGGTTACTATGAGACACTGTAAATACTTAGTAGTGCACTGTCTTCATGAGCTGCAGAGGGTAGACCCATACATGTACTATTTTTGATTTTAGGGCGTAAATACAGAGATAATAAGCCCTTCATAATAAAATAAAATACACATGTCAGTAATTAGATACCCAGGGATATTATATACCAAGTAACATCCAGTAGTTAATGTGTTAATAAAAAGTTTCCTCTTTGCTGAAACATTGTATCTTTCTGACCAGCTGTGAGGCATCAGCTCCACCTAGTGGCTATTTGAGGTACAGCTGCACACCCTGGGTGGTCCCAATATAGTACCAATTAATATTTATAAATACATCCTCCTACCAGGCTGGTTATTACCAGTACCTAATTACCAAACAAATAGTTTTTCTGAAAAATATACAGAACCCACAGGAATTATAAATCTCTCAGACCATCAGCTATCACAAGCAGAGACACCTGTTGTCTCCAAAGGATTGTCCTTCTGGCCAGACATAAAACTAGACAGTATACAACTATACTCGGACATAGAAGAATTCTTCAGGAGATTGAGACTGGTAGAAATTTTCCACAACAGGGGACATATCACAACATCATTAGACTGTAACAAGAAACAAATCGCACATTTCAACCCACAACCTGGTCGTGACACCAAACTGGACAGATATATTGAAAGCTTTCGCCTGACAACTGCATCCATTGTAACAACACAATATAAAAGAGACTTACACAATCTTACTGTGACAATCGGGGAGAAGGGGCTATACAAGCCTAGGGCCACTTGCTATAGACTACAAGTTATCTACCCATGAGGATCGTTGGGTTCTTGGAAATCTCGGCACCAGCACCCTGATATCTGGCTTCTGTATCAGTCAGAGTCTCTCCATCAGGAATTAGCACTTCCAGGCTACCAAGAGACTCCATATCTACTTCTTCTTAGGGGCTTGATAAGACTTGTTACAGTCAAACCTACCCCAGCAGGATCCTACAGAGTCTCCCAGTACCTCCCAGCAGCCATCCAGGAGAAAAATAAGAGACATATGATGCTTCAAAAATTAACTGATTTATTTTGAAAATTCAACAATATTTATAGCGGTTAGATACAGAGGGGGGGGGGGGGGGGGACACAATATAACGAAAGGGTGTGGCAGACAATTACAGGAGATGACCCCTGAGAACAATATGGCTACCTTCTAATACACATCCTGCCTTCTCTGTGTCTGAATGGTCCAGGCCTTAGATAGAGCACATGGCAGATGGGATTAACTTAATTTGCTAACACTGGGCCAGAACAGATTACAATACAATGGAGTGGCTGGAGCCAAGCCATCTGTCCTTTAGTGGGCTAAGCTCCAGGAACTGGAAAAAGGAGTCCTTGACATTACTCCCCCCTTCCAGACATCAGGGGCTATGATCCTTAACGGATAATAATCTTGAACTGCAGCCCATAGTCCAAGTCTAAGTCCCCATCCAAAGGAGAAAAAAATGTTGGCCCAAGTGGCCACTGCATAAGTCTCAGTGCATTTCCTCCTCCTGGAGGGGATAGGAGGTTTGCCCGGTCTGGGGGTGGTTGCCCATCCTTCAGGAAAGTGTCCACAGTCTCTAACCCCAATTTCTGTAGGGTCTTGGGCACATAATATATTTGCACAGTCCTTCCAGGGGGTATCTGAACTAGCCCCCACTTCTCAGCCTCCCTCCCCCTTTTTCTTCACAAAATCTGGGATACCAATCTACAGGGTCCAAGGTAGCAACACAGTCCAACCCCGGCTCATTTTCCTGTAATAACCCACCCCAAATTGCAGAAATCAATCTTGGGGACACATCCAAGGTCTCATCCAGGGGCATGCTGCTACCCCCTTGGCCACAGGCAGGTAGTGGCTCTGGGGTATCCCAACTAGGTAGCAGCTCAGGCGGGGGTAAAAAGCACTTCCCCTCTGGCACAATCTCCTTAGGGTCAGTTGTCAAGGCAGGGTTGGGGAAAAACAGAGCAGGACTCAGGATTAGGGTCTCTGGATAGAGACCCTCTCCTGGATGAGGCTCAACTGGTAACAGACTCTGCTGGGGTCGGTAGCTCCTTAGGGTGAGTATCTTCCAGAGCTGGCAAGGTTGGGACCACTTCTGCATTTAGGACACACTATGTCAGGTCCTCTGGTACCATGGGCCACTTGCCCATATCCTTTACCTTTGGGGTTATCAGGACTGAAGCAATCCCCGTCAGCCCTGCTGGCAACTCTGCAGGGTTTGGGAGTGGGGACTCAACTTGCTCCTTCCTCAGGGTCTCAGGGTCAGTGTCCTCACCTGAACATATTTGTATCCACCTGATCCATGTTGGGCAAGATCCTAAGGGTCTCAGGAGATGCCCCTTCGGCTGATAGCCTCATGCCCCGATCTGGCATCACACTTTCCAATTACAGGAAATGACTACACATGGGGTCTAGCAGTAGCTTGATAGCTGGCACCTGTGAACAATATGGCTACCTTCTAATACACATCCTGCCGTCTCTGTGTCTGAGTGGTCCAGACCTTAGATAGAGCACATGGCAGATGGGATTAACTTAATTTGCTAACAATGGGCCAGAGCGGATTATAACTACAATAGAGGTGTTTACATACATAATCCAGTGGCTGGAGCCAAGCTGTCTGTCCTTTAATGGGCTAAGATCCAGGATCTGGAAAAAGGGGTCCTTGACACATACTCCATCAGAAAGAACTGCCATAATCAGTGTAAAAAACCACCCCGACATCACCATCAAACCAGTAGACAAAGGTGGTGCAGTTGTTACCTTGAATACTCTTGAAAACACCTACTACAAGAAACTGAACCAGGACCCAGCAACTTAAGAAACTCATCAAAACATTCCCTAAAAATAAATGTCAAGAATTAAAACAACTCATCCCCACCAATCCTACAACTGGGACTTTCGACCTACTGCCAAAAATCCAGAAACCAGGCAATCCAGGGAGATCAACTGTTACAGGTATGGACACACAGACTAAAGAGATATCTGGCTTGGTGGAAAACCTCCCTAAACCGTTAGTTAGTAACACCAGTAGCCATATACAAGACACCACTGACTCAGATTAAAGACCTAGTTGCTAACACACTACTTGTCACCATGGATGTAGAGTCTTTTTACAGCAACATCCCACACAAGATGGCACTGAAGCGTAAAGTTTCTTTCAACACACACGAAAAAACATAAATATGTAAAACTTATATCAAACTTAAAATGGATTTCTCTATAGAACAGGAAAACTTTATAGACACTACTATATCCATCACCAATGGCACTCTCCACTCATCTGTATATAGGAAACCCACAGACAGATGCAGCTATCTTCACAGCTCCAGTTTCCATTCCTCCCACACCAAACAAGCCATCATCCATAGTCAAGCAATTAGATACCATTGCATATGCTCAAACCCTGTGAACAACTGTTAAAGTAGAAAAAAAAAAAAAACTACTTCACATATACCTCTAGTGACCACATGAAATCCAATTTTTGAGAAAATATGGAAAATAATCAAAGATTTACAACGATTTCTAACCAAGGATGCCCAATTAAAATATATATTCCCCAAACCTCCCATCCTTGCGTTTAAACAACCACCAAACCTAAAACAAAAACTTGCCAGTAGAAGATTGGCAAATGAAGAACTGAGAAGAGAAGATGGAACTAAACTTTGTATCAAAAATGTCTGTATGTTATGTCAACACAATTGTAATGATGACACAGCCACACCTAACAACAAGACCTATAACATCAAAGGATCATATACATGCACATCCTCCAATGTGGTTTATATAATACAGTGTACTTTATGTGGTCCAGGCTGTTACATTGGAGAAACCAGTAAAAAAATGCACTTAAGGATGTATTTACACAGACATTCAATAAGAAAACATAATGAAGACAGTTATCGTAGCCCAGTGGGACACCATTTTAGCCAGAATGATCACTCCATCCAAAACTTAAAAGTCAAAATACTCAAAGGAAAATGTAAAAACATCCAAGAGAGAAAAGCATTTGAAATAAAGCTGATCACATTCTTCAACATTAAAAATACAGGACTTAACATGGACTTGGGTTTTCTAACACATTGTCACAATTTCATGTGATATTTTCATATTTTACCATAAGAGGATTAGCACTCTTAGTGAGGTGTTTGTCCAATAGGATGGATATCAATGAGGACTACAGTGTTCTGTTTCATGTATATATTGATGTATATAGTATGTGTATATAGTATGTGTATATATGTTTCCTATACTGTGTTGTGTTTATTCCCCATATATGTATTTACCTGATGATGTCAGAGGCTGTCTCCACTCTCTCTGCATCAAACTGAGGGTTCCATCTCATGTTAGTATTGATTGAGACTTGATAAAGAGAGGTAAACCACTTGAAATCTCATCAATATAAATAAGACGTTTACTAGATTACTGAACATTCACAGCTGCTTCACTCTTCAATATCTTAATGATAGAAAGTTCATTAGTTTGCAAGGCCACATCATCCAGAGGAATTAACAGTACTTTAAACAAGGAGGGGGAGATCTTGTTATCTCCAGGATGTGACTTTTAGTATTTCTTGGCCAGGCACATATTTGTATTTAGAGGAGAAGGGAGGAAAACAAAAGGATCAACTAGTGTAGCATAAAAACACTATTTATTATACTAAAAAACAGTGGTGTCAGCAAAACAACATCACAGACTAGTACGCGTTTCACTGTGAAAGGACTTCTTCAGGGATATTGAAGCTCATATATGAAGATCATAAAAAATGACTTTGGGACTGTGATTGGCATCTAGGCTGATAAGAACAAGATAAGCCTGAGCGCCAACATGTACTCTATACCAGGAGGCAGGGACCCAATTGGATGGCACAAGAAGAAGTCCCATCACGCGGTGGAACAGCAATCCAGGAGAGTATCTGGAACGCCCCAAAAACAGAAACAACTTGCTCAAAAAAAAGCACAAAAAGCTATGAAAATCGGAACGCGCGTCGGGTGGATGATGTTATCTCGTTGTCATCGAGCTGGTGGCAGATATTATGTATGGGATTCTGTAGAAGCAGCCACCAGGTTGGTTATGAAAAGCCTGAGAGGAATGTAGGTTGGGTCGCGGAAATTTCTAATCTTTACAACACTGATCATTAATAAAATTTGTATTTAATATTTATAAAAGAAACATTCAATAAGAAAATGCTTTATTAAAGATTAGAGTATCCGCTTTCAGATGAGTGTTTGTCTCCACCCTGATAAGGCAATTCATGGTGGCTGAGAAACGTGTGAAGGGTTTTAAAAACAAACTATATAAGCAAATAAACAAGCAGACAAGTAAAAGGTTAAGGGCCCACCGCAGTGTCATATTTATTGTGTGTTCTTCATAACATACATACAAAAAATACAATACAATATAATGCCCTGTGCCCCCTATAGCCCACCCACAATATAATACCCTGTGCCCCCTATAGCCCACCCACAATATAATGCCCTGTGCCCCCTCTATAACCCACCCACAATATAATGCCCTGTGCCCCCTATAGCCCACCCACAATATAATGCCCTGTGCCCCCTATATACCACCCACAATATAATGCCCTGTGCCCCCTATAGCCCACCCACAATATAATGCCCTGTGCCCCCTATAACCCACCCACAATATAATGCCCTGTGCCCCCTATAGCCCACCCACAATATAATGCCATGTGCCACCTATAACCCACCCACAATATAATGCCCTGTGCCCCCTATAGCCCACCCACAATATAATGCCCTGTGCCCCCTATATACCACCCACAATATAATGCCCTGTGCCCCCTATAGCCCACCCACAATATATGCCCTGTGCCCCCTATAACCCACCCACAATATAATGCCCTGTGCCCCCTATAGCCCACCCACAATATAATGCCATGTGCCACCTATAACCCACCCACAATATAATGCCCTGTGCCCCCTATAGCCCACCCACAATATAATGCCCTGTGCCCCCTATATACCACCCACAATATAATGCCCTGTGCCCCCTATAACCCACCCACAACATAATGCCCTGTGCCCCCTATAGCCCACCCACAATATAATGCCCTGTGCCCCCTATAACCCACCCACAATATAATGCCCTGTGCCCCCTATAGCCCACCCACAATATAATGCCCTGTGCCCCCTATAACACCCACCACAATATAATGCCCTGTGCCCCTATAACCCACCCACAATATAATGGCCCTGTGCCCCTATAGCCCACTCACAATATAATGCCCTGTGCCCCTTTTAACCACCCAAAATATAATGCCCTTGTGCCCCTATGTCTACAAACATATGCCCTGTGCCCCCTAATAGCACCACCACAATATAATGCCCTGTGCCCCTATAGCCCACCCACATATAAGTGACCTGTGCCCCCTATATACCACGCCACAATTAATGCCCTGTGCCCCTATATCCCACCCACAATATAATACCCTTGTGCCCCTTATAACCCACCCACAATATAATGCCCTGTGCCACCTATAACCCACCCACAATATAATGCCCTGTGCCCCTTATAACCCACAAACAATATAATGCCCTGTGCCACCGTATAACCCACCCACAAATATATGCCGCTTGTGCCCCTATAACCACCACAATTATAATGCCCTGTGCCACCTATAACCCACCACAAATAATGCCCTGTGCCCTATAACCCACCCACAATATAATGCCCTGTGCCCCATATAACCACCCACAATATAATGCCCTGTGCCCCCTATAACCCACCCCACAATATAAATGCCCTGTGCCCCCTATAACCCACCCACAACTATAATGCCATGTGCCCCCTATAACCCACCCACAATATAATGCCCTGTGCCCCCTATAAACCCACCCACAATATAATGCCCCTGTGCCCCCTATAACCCACCCACATATAATGCCCTGTGCACCCTATAACCCACCCACAATATAATGCCCTGTGCCCCCTATAACCCACTCACAATATAATGCCCTGTGCCCCCTATAACCCACCCACAATATAATGCCCTGTGCCCCCTATAACCCACCACAATATAATGCCCTGTGCCCCACTATACCCACCCACAATATAATGCCCTGTGCCTCTATAACCACACACAATATAATGCCTGTGCCCCCCTATAACCCACCCACAATATAATACCCCTGTGCCCCCTATAACCACACCCACAATATAATGCCCTGTGCCCCCTATAACCCACCCACAATATAATGCCCTGTGCCCTATAACCCACCCACAATATAATGCCCTGTGCCCTATAACCCCCCCCAATATAATGCCCTGTGCCCCTATAACCCACCACAATATAATGCCCTGTGCCCCTATAACCCACCCACAATATAATGCCCTGTGCCCCTATAACCCACCCACAATATAATGCCCTGTGCCCCTATAACCCACCACAATATAATGCCCTGTGCCCCTATAACCCACCCACAATATAATGCCCTGTGCCCTATAACCCACCCCAATATAATGCCCGTGCCCTATAACCCACCCACAATATAATGCCCTGTGCCCCTATAACCCACCCACAATATAATGCCCTGTGCCCCCTATAACCCACCCACAATATAATGCCCTGTGCCCCTATAACCCACCCAACAAATAATGCCCTGTGCCCTCTATAACCCACCCACAATATAATGCCCTGTGCCCCTATAACCCACCACAATATAATGCCCTGTGCCCCCTATAACCCACCCACAATATAATGCCCTGTGCCCCTATAACCCACCCACAATATAATGCCCTGTGCCCCTATAACACCCCACAATATAATGCCCTGTGCCCTATAACCCACCCACAATATAATGCCCTGTGCCCCCTATAACCCACCCACAATATAATGCCCTGTGCCCCTATAACCCACCCACAATATAATGCCCTGTGCCCCTATAACCCACCCCAATATAATGCCCTGTGCCCGTATAAACCCACCCACAATATAATGCCCTGTGCCCCAAAAAACCCACCCACAATATAATGCCCTGTGCCCCTATAACCCACCACAATATAATGCCCTGTGCCCCCTATAACCCACCCACAATATAATGCCCTGTGCCCCTATAACCCACCCACAATATAATGCCCTGTGCCCCTATAACCCACCCACAATATAATGCCCTGTGCCCCTATAACCCACCCACAATATAATGCCCTGTGCCCCTATAACCCACCCACAAATAATGCCCTGTGCCCCTATAACCCACTCACAATATAATGCCCTGTGCCCCTATAACCCACACAATATAATGCCCTGTGCCCCTATAACCCACCCACAATATAATGCCCTGTGCCCCTATAACCCACCACAATATAATGCCCTGTGCCCCTATAACCCACACCAATATAATGCCCTGTGCCCCTATAACCCCCCCACAAATAATGCCCTGTGCCCCTATAACCCACCACAATATAATGCCCTGTGCCCCTATAACCCACCCACAATATAATGCCCTGTGCCCCTATAACCCACCACAATATAATGCCCTGTGCCCCTATAACCCACCCACAATATAATGCCCTGTGCCCCTATAACCCACCCACAATATAATGCCCTGTGCCCCTATAACCCACACAATATAATGCCCTGTGCCCCCTATAACCCACCCAAATATAATGCCCTGTGCCCCTATAACCCACCCCAATATAATGCCCTGTGCCCCTATAACCCACCCACAATATAATGCCCTGTGCCCTATAACCCACCCACAATAATGCCCTGTGCCCCCTATAACCCACCCACAATATAATGCCCTGTGCCCCTATAACCCACCCACAATATAATGCCCTGTGCCCCTATAACCCACCACAATATAATGCCCTGTGCCCCTATAACCCACCCACAATATAATGCCCTGTGCCCCCTATAACCCACCCACAATATAATGCCCTGTGCCCCTATAACCCACCCACAATATAATGCCCTGTGCCCCTATAACCCACCCACAATATAATGCCCTGTGCCCCTATAACCCACCACAATATAATGCCCTGTGCCCCTATAACCCACCACAATATAATGCCCTGTGCCCCTATAACCCACCCACAATATAATACCCTGTGCCCTATAACCCACCCACAATATAATGCCCTGTGCCCCTATAACCCACCCACAATATAATGCCCTGTGCCCCTATAACCCACCACAATATAATGCCCTGTGCCCTATAACCCACCACAATATAATGCCCTGTGCCCCTATAACCCACCCACAATATAATGCCCTGTGCCCCCTATAACCCACCCACAATATAATGCCCTGTGCCCCTATAACCCACCCACAATATAATGCCCTGTGCCCCATAACCCACCCACAATATAATGCCCTGTGCCCCTATAACCCACCCACAATATAATGCCCTGTGCCCCTATAACCCACCCACAATATAATGCCCTGTGCCCCTATAACCCACACAAAATATAATGCCCTGTGCCCCTATAACCCACCCACAATATAATGCCCTGTGCCCCTATAACCCACCCACAATATAATGCCCTGTGCCCCCTATAACCCACCCACAATATAATGCCCTGTGCCCCTATAACCCACCCACAATATAATGCCCTGTGCCCCTATAACCCACCCACAATATAATGCCCTGTGCCCTATAACCCACCCACAATATAATGCCCTGTGCCCCCTATAACCCACCCACATATAATGCCCTGTGCCCCCTATAACCCACCCACAATATAATGCCCTGTGCCCCCTATAACCCACCCACAATATAATGCCCTGTGCCCCTATAACCAAACACAATATAATGCCCTGTGCCCCTATAACCCACCCACAATATAATGCCCTGTGCCCCCTATAACCCACCCACAATATAATGCCCTGTGCCCCTATAACCCACCCACAATATAATGCCCTGTGCCCTATAACCCACCCACAATATAATGCCCTGTGCCCCCTATAACCCACCCACAATATAATGCCCTGTGCCCCTATAACCCACCCACAATATAATGCCCTGTGCCCCTATAACCCACCCACAATATAATGCCCTGTGCCCCTATAACCCACCACAATATAATGCCCTGTGCCCCTATAACCCACCCACAATATAATGCCCTGTGCCCCTATAACCCACCCACAATATAATGCCCTGTGCCCCTATAACCCACCCACAATATAATGCCCTGTGCCCCCTATAACCCACCCACAATATAATGCCCTGTGCCCCTATAACCCACCCACAATATAATGCCCTGTGCCCCCTATAACCCACCCACAATATAATGCCCTGTGCCCCCTATAACCCACCCACAATATAATGCCCTGTGCCCCTATAACCCACCCACAATATAATGCCCTGTGCCCCTATAACCCACCCACAATATAATGCCCTGTGCCCCTATAACCCACCACAATATAATGCCCTGTGCCCCCTATAACCCACCCACAATATAATGCCCTGTGCCCCCTATAACCCACCCACAATATAATGCCCTGTGCCCCCTATAACCCACCCACAATATAATGCCCTGTGCCCCTATAACCCACCCACAATATAATGCCCTGTGCCCCTATAACCCACCCACAATATAATGCCCTGTGCCCCTATAACCCACCACAATATAATGCCCTGTGCCCCTATAACCCACCACAATATAATGCCCTGTGCCCCTATAACCCACCCACAATATAATGCCCTGTGCCCCTATAACCCACCCACAATATAAATGCCTCTGTGCCCCTATAACCCACCCACAATATAATGCCCTGTGCCCCCTATAACCCACCACAATATAATGCCCTGTGCCCCCTATAAACCCACCTCACAATATAATGACCCTGTGCCCCTATAACCCACCACAATATAATGCCCTGTGCCCCTATAACCCACTCCACAATATAATGCCCTGTGCCCCCTATAACCCACACCCACAATATAATGCCCTGTGCCCCCTATAAACCCACCACAATATATGCCCTGTGCCCCCTATAACCCACCACAATATAATGCCCTGTGCCCTCTATAACCCACTCACAATATAATGCCCTGTGCCCCCTATAAGCCCACCCAATTATAATGCCCTGTGCCCCTATAACCCACTCACAATATAATGCCCTGTGCCCCCTATAAACCACCCAGCAATATAATGCCCTGTGCCCCTATAACCCACCACAATATAATGCCCTGTGCCCCTATAACCCACACACAATATAATGCCCTGTGCCCCTATAACCCACCCACAATATAATGCCCTGTGCCCCTATAACCCACCCACAATATAATGCCCTGTGCCTCCTATAACCCACCCACAATATAATGCCCTGTGCCCCTATAACCCACTCACAATATAATGCCCGTGCCCCTATAACCCACCCACAATATAATGCCTGTGCCCCCTATAACCCACCCACAATATAATGCCCTGTGCCCCCTATAACCCACCCACAATATAATGCCCTGTGCCCCTATAACCCACCCACAATATAATGCCCTGTGCCCTCTATAACCCACCCACAATATAATGCCCTGTGCCCCTATAACCCACCCACAATATAATGCCCTGTGCCCTCTATAACCCACCCACAATATAATGCCCTGTGCCCTATAACCCACCCACAATATAATGCCCTGTGCCCCTATAACCCACCCACAATATAATGCCCTGTGCCCCATAACCCACCACAATATAATTCCCTGTGCCCCTATAACCCACACAATATAATGCCCTGTGCCCTCTATAACCCACCACAATATAATGCCCTGTGCCCCCTATAACCCACACACAATATAATGCCCTGTGCCCCTATAACCCACTCACAATATAATGCCCTGTGCCCTCTATAACCCACCCAATATAATGCCCTGTGCCCCTATAACCCACACCACAATATAATGCCCTGTGCCCCTATAACCCACCCAATATAATGCCCTGTGCCCCTATAACCCACCCACAATATAATGCCCTGTGCCCCTATAACCCACCCACAATATAATGCCCTGTGCCCCTATAACCCACCCACAATATAATGCCCTGTGCCCCCTATAACCACCCACAATATAATGCCCTGTGCCCCCTATAACGCACACCGAATATAATGCCCTGTGCCCCTATAACCCACCCACAATATAATGCCCTGTGCCCCCTATAACCCATCCACAATATAATGCCCTGTGCCCCTATAACCCACCCACAATATAATGCCCTGTGCCCCTATAACCCACTCACAATATAATGCCCTGTGCCCCCTATAACCCACTCACAATATAATGCCCTGTGCCCCTATAACCCACCACAATATAATGCCCTGTGCCCCCTATAACCCACCCACAATATAATGCCCTGTGCCCCTATAACCCCCACAATATAATGCCCTGTGCCCCTATAACCCACCACAATATAATGCCCTGTGCCTCCTATAACCCACCCACAATATAATGCCCTGTGCCCCTATAACCCACCCACAATATAATGCCCTGTGCCCCTATAACCCACCACACAATATAATGCCCGTGCCCCCTATAACCCTCCACAATATAATGCCTTGTGCCCCTATAACCCCCCCACAATATAATGCCCTGTGCCCCTATAACCCACCCACAATATAATGCCCTGTGCCCCTATAACCCACCCACAATATAATGCCCTGTGCCCCTATAACCCACCCACAATATAATGCCCTGTGCCCCTATAACCCACCCACAATATAATGCCCTGTGCCCCTATAACCCACCCACAATATAATGCCCTGTGCCCCTATAACCCACCCACAATATAATGCCCTGTGCCCCTATAACCCACCCACAATATAATGCCCTGTGCCCTATAACCCACCACAATATAATGCCCTGTGCCCTATAACCCACCCACAATATAATGCCCTGTGCCCCTATAACCCACCCACAATATAATGCCCTGTGCCCCTATAACCCACCCACAATATAATGCCCTGTGCCCCCTATAACCCACCCACAATATAATGCCCTGTGCCCCCTATAACCCACCACAATATAATGCCCTGTGCCCCTATAACCCACCCACAATATAATGCCCTGTGCCCCTATAACCACCACAATATAATGCCCTGTGCCCCTATAACCCACCCACAATATAATGCCCTGTGCCCCTATAACCCACCCACAATATAATGCCCTGTGCCCCCTATAACCCACCCACAATATAATACCCTGTGCCCTCTATAACCCACTCACAATATAATGCCCTGTGCCCTATAACCACCCACAATATAATGCCCTGTGCCCCTATAACCCACACACAATATAATGCCCTGTGCCCCTATAACCCACCCACAATATAATGCCTGTGCCCCTATAACCCACCCACAATATAATGCCCTGTGCCCCCTATAACCACCCACAATATAATGCCCTGTGCCCTATAACCCACCCACAATATAATGCCCTGTGCCCCTATAACCCACCCACAATATAATGCCCTGTGCCCCCTATAACCCACCACAATATAATGCCTGTGCCCCTATAACCCACTCACAATATAATGCCCTGTGCCCCTATAACCCACCCCAATTTTATTGCCCTGTGCCCCTATAACCCACCCACAATATAATGCCCTGTGCCCCCTATAACCAACCCACAATATAATGCCCTGTGCCCCCTATAACCCACCCACAATATAATGCCCTGTGCCCCCTATAACCCACCCACAATATAATGCCCTGTGCCCCTATAACCCACCCACAATATAATGCCCTGTGCCCCCTATAAACCCACCCAATATAATGCCCTGTGCCCGTATAACCACCCAATATAATGCCCTGTGCCCCATAACCCACCCAAATATAATGCCCTGTGCCCCTATAACCCACCCACAATATAATGCCCTGTGCCCCCTATAACCCACCCACAATATAATGCCCTGTGCCCTATAACCCACCCACAATATAATGCCCTGTGCCCCCTATAACCCACCCACAATATAATGCCCTGTGCCCCCTATAACCCACACAATATAATGCCCTGTGCCCCTTATAACCCACCCACAATAAATGCCCTGTGCCCCCTATAACCCACCCAATATAATGCCCTGTGCCCCTATAACCCACACAATATAAATGCCCTGTGCCCCTATAACCCACCCAATATAATGCCCTGTGCCCCTATAACCCACACACAATAAAAGCCCTGTGCCCCTATAACCCACACACAATATAATGCCCTGTGCCCCTA
>CM050174.1:77485155-77525155 GCA_027410445.1 Discoglossus pictus
CAGAGAGACACACACAGTGCAGAGACACCACAGAGACACACACAGTGCAGAGACACCACAGAGACAAACACAGTGCAGAGACACCACAGAGAGACACCACAGAGACAAACACAGTGCAGAGACACCACAGAGACAAACACAGTGCAGAGACACCAAAGAGACAAACACAGTGCAGAGACACCACAGAGACAAACACAGTGCAGAGACACCAAAGAGACAAACACAGTGCAGAGACACCACAGAGACAAACACAGTGCAGAGACACCACAGAGAGACACCACAGAGACAAACACAGTGCAGAGACACCACAGAGAGACACCACAGAGACAAACACAGTGCAGAGACACACAGAGACAAACACAGTGCAGAGACACCAAGAGACACACACATGCAGAGACACCATTGAGAGACACCACAGAGACAAACACAGTGCAGAGACACCACAGAGAGACAAGCAGAGTGCAGAGACACCACAGAGACACCACAGAGACAAACACAGTGCAGAGGCACCTCAGAGACACACAGAGTGCAGAGACACCACAGAGACAAACACAGTGCAGAGGCACCTCAGAGACACACAGAGACACCACAGAGACACACACAGTGCAGAGGCACCACAGAGACACACACAGTGCAGAGACACCACAGAGACACACACAGTGCAGAGACACCACAGAGACAAACACAGTGCAGAGACACCACAGAGACAAACACAGTGCAGAGACACCACAGAGACAAACACAGTGCAGAGACACCACAGAGACAAACACAGTGCAGAGACACCAAAGAGACAAACACAGTGCAGAGACACCACAGAGACACACACAGTGCAGAGACACCAAGAGACAAACACAGTGCAGAGACACCACAGAGACAAACACAGTGCAGAGACACCACAGAGAGACACCACAGAGACAAACACAGTGCAGAGACACCACAGAGAGACACCACAGAGACAAACACAGTGCAGAGACACCACAGAGACAAACACAGTGCAGAGACACCACAGAGACACACACAGTGCAGAGACACCATTGAGAGACACCACAGAGACAAACACAGTGCAGAGACACCACAGAGAGACAAGCAGAGTGCAGAGGCACCACAGAGACACCACAGAGACAAACACAGTGCAGAGGCACCACAGAGACACCACAGAGTGCAGAGACACCACAGAGACAAACACAGTGCAGAGGCACCTCAGAGACACCACAGAGACACCACAGAGACACACACAGTGCAGAGGCACCACAGAGACACACACAGTGCAGAGACACCACAGAGACACACACAGTGCAGAGACACCACAGAGACAAACACAGTGCAGAGGCACCACAGAGACACACACAGTGCAGAGACACCACAGAGACAAACACAGTGCAGAGACACCACAGAGACACCACAGAGACACCACAGAGACACACACAGTGCAGAGACACCACAGAGACAAACACAGTGCAGAGACACCACAGAGACACACACAGTGCAGAGACACCACAGAGACAAACACAGTGCAGAGGCACCACAGAGACACACACAGTGCAGAGACACCAAAGAGACAAACACAGTGCAGACACCACAGAGACAAACACAGTGCAGAGGCACCACAGAGACAAACACAGTGCAGACACCACAGAGACACCACAGAGACAAACACAGTGCAGAGACACCACAGAGACAAACACAGTGCAGAGACACCACAGAGACACACACAGTGCAGAGACACCACAGAGACAAACCAGTGCAGACACCACAGAGACAAACACAGTGCAGAGGCACCACAGAGACAAACACAGTGCAGAGACACCACAGAGACACACACAGTGCAGAGACACCACAGAGACAAACACAGTGCAGACACCACAGAGACAAACACAGTGCAGAGGCACCACAGAGACAAACACAGTGCAGAGGCACCACAGAGACAAACACAGTGCAGAGACACCAAAGAGACAAACACAGTGCAGAGACACCACAGAGACACACACAGTGCAGAGGCACCACAGAGACAAACACAGTGCAGAGACACCACAGAGACACACACAGTGCAGAGACACCACAGAGACACACACAGTGCAGAGACACCACAGAGACAAACACAGTGCAGAGACACCACAGAGAGACACCACAGAGACAAACACAGTGCAGAGACACCACAGAGACACACACAGTGCAGAGACACCACAGAGACAAACACAGTGCAGAGACACCACAGAGAGACACCACAGAGACAAACACAGTGCAGAGACACCACAGAGAGACACCACAGAGACAAACACAGTGCAGAGGCACCACAGAGACACACACAGTGCAGAGACACCACAGAGACAAACACAGTGCAGAGACACAACAGAGAGACACCACAGAGACAAACACAGTGCAGAGACACCACAGAGACAAACACAGTGCAGAGACACCACAGAGAGACACCACAGAGACAAACACAGTGCAGAGACACCACAGAGAGACACCACAGAGACACACACAGTGCAGAGACACCACAGAGAAACACCACAGAGACAAACACAGTGCAGAGACACCACAGAGAAACACCACAGAGACAAACACAGTGCAGAGACACCACAGAGAAACACCACAGAGACAAACACAGTGCAGAGACACCACAGAGACAAACACAGTGCAGAGACACCACAGAGAGACTCCACAGTAGACAAAGCACAGTGCAGAGGCACCACAGAGACACCCACGAGAGACAAACACAGTGCAGAGCCCAGAGACACCACAGAGGCAGAGACACCACAGAGACAAACACAGTGCAGAGGACAGCCTCAGAGTACAACTCAGAGACACAGAGGACACCCCCAGAGAAAACCACCCATTGCAGATGACTCCACAGAGACACACAGTGCAGAGACACCACAGAGACAACACACAGTGGCAGTAGGTACACCACAGAGAGACAACTACTAGTAGAGACATACACAGTGACAGAAACGACCAGGCAGAGACACCAGGCAGAGAGACATTCCACAGAGACCGAAACACAGTGCAGAGACACCACAGAGACAAACACAGTGCAGAGACACCACAGAGACAAACACAGTGCAGAGACACCACAGAGAGACACCACAGAGACAAACACAGTGCAGAGACACCACAGAGAAACACCACAGAGACAAACACAGTGCAGAGACACCACAGAGACACACACAGTGCAGAGACACCACAGAGACACCACAGAGACACACACAGTGCAGAGACACCACAGAGACACACACAGTGCAGAGGCACCACAGAGACAAACACAGTGCAGAGACACCACAGAGACACACACAGTGCAGAGGCACCACAGAGACAAACACAGTGCAGAGACACCACAGAGACACACACAGTGCAGAGACACCACAGAGACAAACACAGTGCAGAGACACCACAGAGACACACACAGTGCAGAGACACCACAGAGACAAACACAGTGCAGACACCACAGAGACAAACACAGTGCAGAGGCACCACAGAGACAAACACAGTGCAGAGACACCACAGAGACAAACACAGTGCAGAGACACCACAGAGACAAACACAGTGCAGAGACACCACAGAGACACACACAGAGACAAACACAGTGCAGAGGCACCACAGAGACAAACACAGTGCAGAGACACCACAGAGACACACACAGTGCAGAGACACCACAAAGACACCACAGAGTGCAGAGACACCACAGAGACACCACAGAGACAAACACAGTGCAGAGACACCACAGAGACACACACAGTGCAGAGGCACCACAGAGACAAACACAGTGCAGAGACACCACAGAGACAAACACAGTGCAGAGACACCACAGAGACACACACAGTGCAGAGACACCACAGAGACAAACACAGTGCAGAGACACCACAGATTGACACCACAGAGACAAACACAGTGCAGAGACACCACAGAGAGACACCACAGAGACAAACACAGTGCAGAGACACCACAGAGACAAACACAGTGCAGAGACACCACAGAGACAAACACAGTGCAGAGACACCACAGAGAGACACCACAGAGACAAACACAGTGCAGAGACACCACAGAGACAAACACAGTGCAGAGACACCACAGAGACAAACACAGAGACAAACACAGTGCAGAGACAAACACAGAGACAAACACAGTGCAGAGACACCACAGAGACAAACAGTGCAGAGACACCACAGAGAGACACCACAGAGACACACACAGTGCAGAGGTACCACAGAGACAAACACAGTGCAGAGACACCACAGAGACAAACACAGTGCAGAGACACCACAGAGACAAACACAGTGCAGACACCACAGAGACAAACACAGTGCAGAGACACACAGAGACAAACACAGTGCAGAGACACCACAGAGACACACACAGTGCAGAGACACCACAGAGACAAACACAGTGCAGAGACACCACAGAGACAAACACAGTGCAGAGGCACCACAGAGACAAACACAGTGCAGAGACACCACAGAGACACACACAGAGACAAACACAGTGCAGAGGCACCACAGAGACACACACAGAGACAAACACAGTGCAGAGACACCACAGAGACACCACAGAGACAAACACAGTGCAGAGACACCACAGAGACACACACAGTGCAGAGGCACCACAGAGACAAACACAGTGCAGAGACACCACAGAGACAAACACAGTGCAGAGACACCACAGAGACAAACACAGTGCAGAGACACCACAGAGACACCACAGAGACAAACACAGTGCAGAGACACCACAGAGACACCACAGAGACACACACAGTGCAGAGACACCACAGAGACAAACACAGTGCAGAGACACCACAGAGACACACACAGTGCAGAGACACCACAGAGACACACACAGTGCAGAGGCACCACAGAGACAAACACAGTGCAGAGACACCACAGAGACACACACAGTGCAGAGACACCACAGAGACAAACACAGTGCAGAGACACCACAGAGACAAACACAGTGCAGAGACACCAAAGAGACAAACACAGTGCAGAGACACCACAGAGACACACACAGTGCAGAGGCACCACAGAGACACACACAGTGCAGAGGCACCACAGAGACAAACACAGTGCAGAGGCACCACAGAGACAAACACAGTGCAGAGACACCACAGAGACACACACAGTGCAGAGACACCACAGAGACACCACAGAGACACCACAGAGACAAACACAGTGCAGAGACACCACAGAGACAAACACAGTGCAGAGACACCACAGAGACAAACACAGTGCAGAGACACACAGAGACACACAACACAGAGCAGTAGCACCACAGAGACAAACACAGTGCAGAGACACCACAGAGACAAACACAGTGCAGAGACACCACAGAGACAAACACAGTGCAGAGACACCACAGAGACAAACAAAGTGCAGAGACACCACAGAGACACCACAGAGACAAACACAGTGCAGAGGCACCAGAGAGACAAACACAGTGCAGAGACACCACAGAGACAAACACAGTGCAGAGACACCACAGAGACACACACAGTGCAGAGGCACCACAGAGACACACAGAGACAAACACAGTGCAGAGGCACCAGAGAGACAAACACAGTGCAGAGACACCACAGAGACAAACACAGTGCAGAGACACCACAGAGACACACACAGTGCAGAGGCACCACAGAGACAAACACAGTGCAGAGACACCACAGAGACAAACACAGTGCAGAGACACCACAGAGACAAACACAGTGCAGAGACACCACAGAGACACACACAGTGCAGAGACACCAAAGAGACAAACACAGTGCAGAGGCACCAAAGAGACAAACACAGTGCAGAGACAAACACAGTGCAGAGACACCACAGAGACAAACACAGTGCAGAGACACCACAGAGACAAACACAGTGCAGAGACACCACAGAGACAAACACAGTGCAGAGGCACCAAAGAGACAAACACAGTGCAGAGGCACCAAAGAGACAAACACAGTGCAGAGACAAACACAGTGCAGAGGCACCACAGAGACAAACACAGTGCAGAGGCACCACAGAGACACACACAGTGCAGAGACACCACAGAGACACCACAGAGACACCACAGAGACAAACACAGTGCAGAGACACTACAGAGACAAACACAGTGCAGAGACACCACAGAGACACACACAGTGCAGAGACACCACAGAGACAAACACAGTGCAGAGACACCACAGAGACACACACAGTGCAGAGGCACCACAGAGACAAACACAGTGCAGAGGCACCACAGAGACAAACACAGTGCAGAGACACCACAGAGACAAACACAGTGCAGAGACACCACAGAGACACACACAGTGCAGAGGCACCACAGAGACACACACAGAGACAAACACAGTGCAGAGACACCACAGAGACACCACAGAGACACCACAGAGACAAACACAGTGCAGAGACACCACAGAGACAAACACAGTGCAGACACCACAGAGACAAACACAGTGCAGAGGCACCACAGAGACAAACACAGTGCAGAGACACCACAGAGACAAACACAGTGCAGAGACACCACAGAGAGACACCACAGAGACAAACACAGTGCAGAGACACCACAGAGACAAACACAGTGCAGACACCACAGAGACAAACACAGTGCAGAGACACCACAGAGACAAACACAGTGCAGAGACACCAAAGAGACACCACAGAGACACCACAGAGACACCACAGAGACACCACAGAGACACACACAGAGACAAACACAGTGCAGAGACACCACAGAGACAAACACAGTGCAGACACCACAGAGACAAACACAGTGCAGAGGCACCACAGAGACAAACACAGTGCAGACACCACAGAGACAAAATACAGTGCAGGAGACACCACAGAGACAAACACAGTGCAGACACCACAGAGACAAACACAGTGCAGAGGCACCACGAGAGACAAACACAGTGCTGAGACACCACAGAGACAAACACAGTGCAGAGACACCACAGAGACAAACACAGTGCAGAGGCACCACAGAGACAAACACAGTGCAGAGGCACCACAGAGACACACACAGTGCAGAGACACCACAGAGACAAACACAGTGCAGAGGCACCACAGAGACACACACAGTGCAGAGGCACCACAGAGACAAACACAGTGCAGACACCACAGAGACAAACACAGTGCAGAGACACCAAAGAGACAAACACAGTGCAGAGGCACCACAGAGACAAACACAGTGCAGAGACACCACAGAGACAAACACAGTGCAGAGACACCACAGAGACAAACACAGTGCAGAGACACCACAGAGACAAACACAGTGCAGAGACACCACAGAGACAAACACAGTGCAGGAGGCACCACAGAGACACACACAGTGCAGAGGCACCACAGAGACAAACACAGTGCAGACACCACAGAGACAAACACAGTGCAGAGACACCACAGAGACAAACACAGTGCAGAGACACCACAGAGACACACACAGTGCAGAGACACCACAGAGACAAACACAGTGCAGAGGCACCACAGAGACAAACACAGTGCAGAGACACCACAGAGACAAACACAGTGCAGAGACACCACAGAGACAAACACAGTGCAGAGACACCACAGAGACACACACAGTGCAGAGACACCACAGAGGCACCACAGAGACAAACACAGTGCAGAGGCACCACAGAGACACACACAGTGCAGAGGCACCACAGAGACACACACAGTGCAGAGGCACCACAGAGACACACACAGTGCAGACACCACAGAGACAAACACAGTGCAGAGACACCACAGAGACACACACAGTGCAGAGGCACCACAGAGACACCACAGAGACAAACACAGTGCAGAGACACCACAGAGACAAACACAGTGCAGAGACACCACAGAGACAAACACAGTGCAGAGACACCACAGAGACACACACAGTGCAGAGACACCACAGAGACAAACACAGTGCAGAGACACCACAGAGACAAACACAGTGCAGAGGCATCACAGAGACAAACACAGTGCAGAGACACCACAGAGAGACACACACAGTGCAGAGACACCACAGAGACAAACACAGTGCAGAGACACCACAGAGACAAACACAGAGACAAACACAGTGCAGAGACAAACACAGAGACAAACACAGTGCAGAGACACCACAGAGACACCACAGAGACACACACAGTGCAGAGGCACCTCAGAGACACCACAGAGACAAACACAGTGCAGAGGCACCTCAGAGACACCACAGAGACAAACACAGTGCAGAGACACCACAGAGACAAACACAGTGCAGAGACACCACAGAGACAAACACAGTGCAGCGACACCACAGAGACAAACACAGTGCAGAGACACCACAGAGACAAACACAGTGCAGAGACACCACAGAGAGACACCACAGAGACAAACACAGTGCAGAGACACCACAGAGACACACACAGTGCAGAGACACCACAGAGACAAACACAGTGCAGAGACACCACAGAGACATACACAGTGCAGAGACACCACAGAGACAAACACAGTGCAGAGGCACCACAGAGACAAACACAGTGCAGAGACACCACAGAGACAAACACAGTGCAGAGGCACCACAGAGACACACACAGTGCAGAGACACCACAGAGACAAACACAGTGCAGAGACACCACAGAGACACACACAGTGCAGAGGCACCACAGAGACACACACAGTGCAGAGACACCACAGAGACACCACAGAGACAAACACAGTGCAGAGGCACCAAAGAGACACCACAGAGACAAACACAGTGCAGAGACACCACAGAGAGACACCACAGAGACAAACACAGTGCAGAGACACCACAGAGACAAACACAGTGCAGAGACACCACAGAGACAAACACAGTGCAGAGACACCAAAGAGACACCACAGAGACAAACACAGTGCAGAGACACCACAGAGAGACACCACAGAGACAAACACAGTGCAGAGACACCACAGAGACACACACAGTGCAGAGACACCACAGAGACAAACACAGTGCAGAGACACCACAGAGACAAACACAGTGCAGAGACACCACAGAGACAAACACAGTGCAGAGACACCACAGAGACACACACAGTGCAGAGACACCATTGAGAGACACCACAGAGACAAACACAGTGCAGAGACACCACAGAGAGACAAGCAGAGTGCAGAGGCACCACAGAGACACCACAGAGACAAACACAGTGCAGAGGCACCTCAGAGACACCACAGAGTGCAGAGACACCACAGAGACAAACACAGTGCAGAGGCACCTCAGAGACACCACAGAGTGCAGAGACACCACAGAGTGCAGAGACACCACAAAGTGCAGAGACACCACAGAGACAAACACAGAGAGACACACACAGGGCAGAGGCACCACAGAGACAGCACAGAGACACCACAGAGACACACACACACACACAGTGCAGAGGCACTACAGAGACACCACAGAGAGACACACACAGTGCAGATGCACCACAGAGACACCACAGAGACACACAGTGTAGAGGCACCACAGAGACAAACACAGTGCAGATGCACCACAGAGACACACAGTGTAGAGGCACCACAGAGACACCACAGAGAGACACACAGTGCAGAGGCACCACAGAGACACCACAGAGACACACAGACACCATAGAGACAGTCAGAAAGAGACACCACTGAGGGACACCACAGAGAGACAAACACAGTGCAGAGGCACCACAGAGACACACAGACACCATAGAGACAGTCAGAAAGAGACACCACTGAGGGACACCACAGAGAGACACACACAGTTCACAGAGACACCACAGAGACAGTCTGGAACAATGCTGAACATAAGGAAGCAGATGCAAAAGAGCTGTAAGATAACTATTTATGTCTAGTGTATCTTGTGTGATTCTTAAGTCTTTGTTATAAAGAAGTCAATTCCAGTGTTAGAGCTATAAGTTTCCAAATTCTAACGGCAGTGATGCCAATAACTCCATATTGCTTATACTGGCAGCGTTTGTAAATTGTATATCGCAGAAAAGCAATGTATTTTAAGGCACTTTTTTTATAGATATGTGTTAAATGTTAGCTATCAATTTTATTTTTGTTTGTGTTGGACCCCTACCCCTGGTACCAACTCACTCAGTGCCCCTCCACAAGATCCTTTCTCATAGCTATTCCTCCCCCAAGACCCCTTTCCATAGCTGGTGAAGGCCCTACACTACACTCCAGAAATATATATACATACATATACTATCTCTACATAGCAGCCAGTCCCTCTCAACATCCATCCCCACACAGCACTCATCCCTTGTAGCATCCATACATACATAGAGCCGAGTCCTTGTCAGCATCCATCCCCATGCAACTCCTCTTGGCACCCAACCCCACTCAGCACCCAATCCCTCTCAGCACATAATCCCTCTCAGCACCCTATCCCTCTCAGCACCCTATCCCTCTCAGCACCCAACCCTCTCTGGCACCCAACCCCTCTCCAGCACCCAACCCACTCAGCACCCATCCTTATCTGATTTTCTGCCCCCTCACATAGCACCCACCCTCCCTGTGCTTTGCTGTCACTTTGCAGCCCTTGCTCTCTCGCCTCTTCCCTGATACACACCTCCAGAGTGCTGAACTGCTCCACACTGCCACCTCTTGGAGTTTCAGTAGAAATGCTCTTTTTTAAATAGGCACTGACCAATTTCTGGCATGAGTTGCCTTATCTACGCCTCCTACATACAGTGGAGTGAGCAATAAATGCATCTGATTTACAGGGACACAGTAATAAAATAAATATGTTATCCTCTGTGTGACTGAGTATCTGACATGCTTATATGGTGACTCCTCAATTGTGTAAATATTTATATGACATCAGAAGTTTATAAGATCACACATTTTTTATTTTTGTAATATGTGTTTTAATCTCCTCCCCTCAGGCCGCGGTGGGTTAAGTGATGGCCATTGATTGTGTTAATGGCCCAGACCAGGCCCTGGAGTTCCCTCTCAAGCTGTACAAGAGTGAGGGGGCCATCGGGAAGGACCAGAGCCCAGGGGAGGCGCATGGAGACCCCCTGCAAGAGAAACACGAGCCCTGGGCTACCCTCAAACAAGTCAGATATAAAGGAACGGCCACTGAGGACAGGGAGGGACTAGCCACTGGGAACTGCTTCATCGCACACCCCGAGTGTAAGGCAAAATCCTGATGCATCAGCATATAACTCCCCTATTCCCTTCATATAACTCCTATCGTTCCATACAAATCCTGCTCATCTCTTAGTGATGGTCCCTATAAGTCCTCCGAATAACCCCTCTTATTGCTTTATATCATTTCTCCATCATGAGTCATGATCCATATAATTCATCCAACCATGAGTCATCTCATTGAACCCCACCTGATAACTCCTTTTGTTCCATATAACACCTCCCTATAATTCCTCCTAATGGTCCATATACCCCATATACCTCCTCCTATTGTTCCATACTGCATCTCCCTATAATTCCTCCTATTGGTCCATATACCTTCTCCTATTGATCCACATAACCCCGCCACATAACCATTTTCTCTGTCATGTTCCAGGTGAGAATAATCAGGAGATCTGCCCAAGTTCTCAGAATCGCCAGCTCTATATCGCCGACTCCAAGCAGTACAGGTATGTGATTGGCCACAGGAAGCTATAAGGTTTGTGTGTGGCATTGAAGAGGTTAATCCCCTCTATATTCTAGCCAAATTAACTCAAGGTCTCGTGATTTATCCTCAGCCTATCAGACAGCTTTGAGCAGCTCCCAAATAATGTGGTCAATTGCTTGGAGGGCAAACTGGCATGTCGACCACAGAGTCCGCGGGGCAAAGGGAAGAAGGCCAAGAGGAAGAGAAGGTCCAAGGATGTGCAACGGAAACCAGCTCAACCAGGCCAGAGAGTTTCCGAAGAGGAGAGTCGGGCACCCATTCCTGTCCAGGTACGAGACTTGGCCAACTGGGACATGGGGCTCCTCACCATATTACTCGAGTCCCTCCATGTTACTAGAGTAGTCCACGTTGCTAGAGTTCTTCAACAAATGACCAAACCATTGCTGTCTCTTTGCAGGATGATGACTCTCACCCGAGCCTGGTTATACCAAAGTCCAACTGGCTAAGAGATGGGAAGAAAGACATCTTCTCCAATCCTCAGTACCACAAGATCGGGTCACCTCATTTTGAAGACCAGACCCCCAAAGAAGAGGTCATGGGGAACCTCTATAAGCTCATCAACCCAAGTCAGTACATTTGCCATGTTGGGCCTTCCATCCCATCCCACTCCCCACTCTCCCCAGCCTCTCGAATTGAGGGGATTATCAAGAACTTGCACCTTGACACCCCCTTTGATCTTGGATTGAGTGACTCTGTCAGCCCGACTTGGGGCTCCCTCAAGCTCAGCACGCCCTGCATGGACTTGAAGACACATTCTGTGGAAGAATGTACTTTGCAGGCTATGAAGGGCAGCGTGAGCGTGGGGGAGCCACGGAACTTGTGCACCATCGCCAAGGCCTGGGTAATGGAAGACGAGGACAACGTGGATAATGAAGGGGTCCTGCTCCATGAGGTACAACCAAACGAAGAATACTTTACTTTCCTCCTCTACTGGTGCCTCAACTTCACTCATCCTCCATCTTTTCTTTATTCTGTCACTTACTTTCATAGACAATAGCAATTCCTCTTAAAGGACCACTGTAGTTCAAGAAACATTGGAGTATCTATTTTTTTTATAGAGTAGTTAATTTTGTAATTGTCTCATCTTGTATTTATCTCATCATCTCCTGAGAGTTGGAGCATGAGGGGAGTGCTTTTATCTATCAGTGGAGAGGAGGGGGGGGTGAAGAGGATTTGTTAGATATGTAAATGTGATCCAAATATGCTTAGAAGTCAAAAAAATATATATTTATTTGTGCCAAAGTTCACCAGAGCCATCACAAATATTAATAATAATTAGTAATTATTATTCATTGGAAAAAAAATATTATTTTTTGCGGACCAATCATGTTCTTTGATCGACTTTTTAAAGAAATATATTTTTCATTGTAGAGGATGTTTTCCTAGTGAATTACTTTCTTCTCTCTTTCTTTTGTACATCTTTCATACCCAGTGGTATATATATACCCTGGTGTCACACGGCATGCCACCAAATTCCATGGCGTCTTCAGTTATTCCAAAACATCTCCTTTACTTTTTTAGAGCCTAAAACCTGTGGATTATGAATATAGGGAGGGTGTCCATTGGACCAAGTGTGGCCCTGCTCTGGGTTCGGGCTCTTTTGGGGATGTGATTCCAGCAAAGGATGAAAAAACAGGATTCAACTTTGCAGCTAAAAAGGTGAGAAGAAGTATGGCCCAGAAGAGATGGTGTACTGTGTGAGGAGGGGGATAAAGAGACGAGAAGACATAAAGTTAGTGATAAGTCATCACCAGTGATTTAATGTCCATTGTATTTCCAGATTCACATCAGAGGATTCAGGGCCCAAGAGTTGACCTGCTGTCTGACTGTCTCATCCCCAAACATAGTCCCAGTGTACGGGGCTGTCCGAGAAGGACCCTGGGTGGTTGTGCTAATGCAGCAAATGAAAGGTAAAGGTTATTTGGGGGTCTGGGCTACTGGCACTAAAATGGTCCAATATAGAACTGATTGCAGTTCAGTCTCAGCTGTACCCCTCCCCAAGACAGACCCATTTCTTTTCCTCATACCAGACTTATCTGCCCCCTTTGAATAATATAATCCAGTATCTCCACATCAGACTGGTGTGGAAAATAACTTGCCCCATCCATGCTCACATCCCCATCAGTTTAGACTCACCTGTCCACCCCTATAAAATCAGTTTGACCACCCAGATCAGTCCCAACAGTCTCCTCAAGATCAGACCCAACACTCTCCTCCAGATCAGTCCCAACACTCTCCTCCAGATCAGTCCCAACAGTCTCCTCCAGATCAGTCCCAACAGTCTTCTCCAGATCAAGACAAAAAGTATCTTCCAGATCAGGCCCAGCATTCTCTTCCAGATCAGTCCCAGCAGTCTCCTCAAGATCAGACCCAACAGTCTCTTCCAGATCAGACCCAACAGTCTCTTCCAGATCAGATCCAACAGTCTCCTCCAGATCAGTCCCAGGATTCTCTTCCAAATCAGTCCCAAGTCTCCTCCAGCTCAAGACAAAAAGTATCTTCCAGATCAGGCCCAGCATTCTCTTCTAGATCAGGCCTAAAAGTATCCCCTAGATCAGTCCCAACACTCTCCACCAGATCAGCCAACACTCTCCACCAGATCAGCCAACACTCTCCACCAGATCAGCCAACACTCTCCACCAGATCAGTCCCAACACTCTCCACCAGATCAGTCCCAACACTCTCCTCCAGATCAGTCCCAACAGTCTCCTCCAGATCAGTCCCAACAGTCTCCTCCAGATCAGTCCCAACAGTCTCCTCCAGATCAGTCCTAACAGTCTCCTCCAGATCAAGACCAAAAGTACCTTCCAGATTATGCCCAGCATTCTCTCCCAGATAAGGCCTAAAAGTCTCCTCCAGATCAGTCCAAACAGTTTCTTCCAGATCAGTCCCAACAGTCTCTTCCTGATGAAGCCTAAAGGTCTCCTCCAGATCAGGCCTAAAAGTCTCCTCCAGATCAGGCCCAACATTCTCCTCCAGACCAGGCCAGTTTTGGCCCACAAACTCCATATTTCCTTCCCTCTCAGATCATTCCCTCCTTTGCTTTCTAGAAGATCAGATCCTAAGAACCTAGGGAAGCTATGGTGGTGAAAGGGTCTATAAGCTGCCCACTATGTGTTGCAGGGGGCTCCATTGGCCAGTTGATCAAAAGGAATGGCTACCTAGAAGAAGACAGAGCGCTGCACTACACGGGACAAGTGCTGGATGCCCTGAAACTCCTGCATAAAGAAAACATTGTACATGGAGACATTAAAGGTAAGTGGACCCAGGAGACACTTCCCCATTTATATACATCGACCTTAATAGATGGACACTGTCAGGTCTCTGAGATTCTCCTTTCTCATTACCTTCTTCTCTCTCACCTCCCCCCCCCCCCCTCCTCCACACTCACAAAGTAACCTTCTCCCTCCTCTCTTTTGTAGCTCTGTCTCTTCTCTACATTTCCTATCCCATTCTCTCTCACTCTTCTATTCCATCTCCCATATCTCATCCTTATCTCTCTCCTGACCCCTATCCCCCTATCTCTCCTCCATATTCATCTTCTCCCACCCCTCATATCTCTCTCATATGTCTCTTTCTCCCTCCTTTCTGTCTCTTTTTGCAGCTGATAACATTCTCTTATCAGAAGACGGACAGACTGTGTACCTGTGTGATTTTGGGCATTCATCTCACCTGCCCCACGATGGCACCAAGAGGCAGCTTATGACTGGTGTGTGGCACTGGAGATATTATAATATATATATATATATACACACCCGTATACACACTCATAATATGTTCCTCTCCTTACTCCCGTCTTTCCCACAGCTGACTTTGTCCCCGGCACTCAGACTCACATGGCCCCTGAGATCCCCCTGGGGGTCCCCTGTGATGGGGGTCTGGATGTTTGGAGTTTGTGCTGTATGTTCCTGCACATGCTCAATGGCTGGCACCCGTGGAGCCGCACTCACACACAGCCGCTGTGTCTGAAGGTCAGTGAGTGGGGGGCACAGCATGGAGGGTCACTATAGTGGGGTCTGGTGTAGCAATTGGAAGAATCAATGGGCATGGCTACCAATTATACATTTTCTGATCTAAGAGGGTGAGCTCTGACCAGTTGGTGACCCAAAACTATTGATCACTTTAGCAGGTAGGAGGTAGTCAGGGTGAGGTGATCTGGGTATTAAAGGGTCAAATTATTAAGCAATTATGCCATTGCAGATTGCCAAAGAACCAGCACCTCTGCAGGAGATCCCCCCCAACTGTGACCCCCTGACACGAGAGGTCATCACTGCAGGACTAGAGAAAGAGCCAAGGAGGAGAGCGACGGCAGCGCAGCTCAAGGAGAGAGTGGACGCAGCGCTACGGAAAGGTAAGGAACATGGACCTAGTGGGGTATCAAACACACAGGAGGTAGCTATGGGACATTATTACCCCCCTTATGATGATATAGACCGACAGGAGGTAGCTATGGGACATTATTACTCCCTTTATGATGATATAGACAGACAGGAGGTAGCTATGGGACATTATTACCCCCCTTATGATGATATAGACAGACAGGAGGTATCTTTGGGACATTATTACCCCCCTTATGATGATATAGACAGACAGGAGGTAGCTATGGGACATTATTACCCCCCTTATGATGATATAGACAGACAGGAGGTATCTTTGGGACATTATTTCCCCCCCTTATGATGATATAGACAGACAGGAGGTAGCTATGGGACATTATTACCCCCCTTATGATGATATAGACAGACAGGAGGTAGCTATGGGACATTATTACCCCCCTTATGATGATATAGACACACAGGAGGTAGCTATGGGACATTATTACCCCCCTTATGAAGATATAGACAGACAGGAGGTAGCTATGGGACATTATTACCCTCCTTATGATGATATAGACAGACAGGAGGTAGCTAGGGGACATTATTACCCCCCTTATGATGATATAGACAGACAGGAGGTTGCTAGGGGACATTATTACCCTCCTTATGATGATATAGACAGACAGGAGGTAGCTATGGGACATTATTACCCCCCTTATGATGATATAGACAGACAGGAGGTAGCTATGGGACATTATTACCCCCCTTATGATGATATAGACAGACAGGAGGTAGCTATGGGACATTATTACCCCCCTTATGATGATATAGACACACAGGAGGTAGCTATGGGACATTATTACCCCCCTTATGAAGATATAGACAGACAGGAGGTAGCTAGGGGACATTATTACCCCCCTTATGATGATATAGACAGACAGGAGGTAGCTAGGGGACATTATTACCCCCCTTATGATGATATAGACAGACAGGAGGTAGCTATGGGACATTATTACCCCCCTTATGATGATATAGACACACAGGAGGTAGCTATGGGACATTATTACCCCCCTTATGATGATATAGACACACAGGAGGTAGCTATGGGACATTATTACCCCCCTTATGATGATATAGACAGACAGGAAGTAGCTATGGGACATTATTACCTCCCTTATGATGATATAGACAGACAGGAGGTAGCTATGGGACATTATTACCTCCCTTATGATGATATAGACAGACAGGAGGTAGCTATGGGACATTATTACCTCCCTTATGATGATATAGACAGACAGGAGGTAGCTATGGGACATTATTACCTCCCTTATGATGATATAGACAGGCAGGAGTTAGCTATGGGACATTATTACCCCCCTTATGATGATATAGACAGGCAGGAGTTAGCTATGGGACATTATTACCCCCCTTATGATGATATAGACAGACAGGAGGTAGCTATGGGACATTATTACCCCCCTTATGATGATATAGACAGACAGGAGGTAGCTATGGGACATTATTACCCTCCTTATGATGATATAGACACACAGGAGGTAGCTATGGGACATTATTACCCCCCTTATGAAGATATAGACAGACAGGAGGTAGCTAGGGGACATTATTACCCTCCTTATGATGATATAGACAGACAGGAGGTAGCTAGGGGACATTATTACCCCCCTTATGATGATATAGACAGACAGGAGGTTGCTAGGGGACATTATTACCCTCCTTATGATGATATAGACAGACAGGAGGTAGCTATGGGACATTATTACCCCCCTTATGATGATATAGACAGACAGGAGGTAGCTATGGGACATTATTACCCCCCTTATGATGATATAGACAGACAGGAGGTAGCTATGGGACATTATTACCCCCCTTATGATGATATAGACAGACAGGAGGTAGCTATGGGACATTATTACCTCCCTTATGATGATATAGACAGACAGGAGGTAGCTATGGGACATTATTACCTCCCTTATGATGATATAGACAGATAGGAGGTAGCTATGGGACATTATTACCTCCCTTATGATGATATAGACACACAGGAGGTAGCTATGGGACATTATTACCTCCCTTATGATGATATAGACAGGCAGGAGGTAGCTATGGGACATTATTACCCCCCCCCCCCCCTATGATGATATAGACAGACAGGAGGTAGCTATGGGACATTATTACCCCCTTATGATGATATAGACAGACAGGAGGTAGCTAGGGGACATTATTACCCCCCTTATGATGATATAGACACACAGGAGGTAGCTATGGGACATTATTACCCTCCTTATGATGATATAGACACACAGGAGGTAGCTATGGGACATTATTACCCCCCCTATGATGATATAGACAGGCAGGAGGTAGCTATGGGACATTATTACCCCCCCCCCCCCTATGATGATATAGACAGACAGGAGGTAGCTATAGGACTTTGTCCCCCCCTTATGATGATATAGACAGGCAGGAGGTAGCTATGGGACATTATTACCCTCCTTATGATGATATAGACACACAGGAGGTAGCTATGGGACATTATTACCTCCCTTATGATGATATAGACAGACAGGAGGTAGCTATAGGACTTGGTTCCCCCCTTATGATGATATAGACAGGAGGTAGCTATAGGACATTATTACCCCCCTTATGATGATATAGACAGACAGGAGGTAGCTATAGGACTTGGTTCCCCCCTTATGATGATATAGACAGACAGGAGGTAGCTATGGGACATTATTACCCCCCTTATGATGATATAGACAGACAGGAGGTAGCTAGGGGAAATTATTACCCCCCTTATGATGATATAGACAGACAGGAGGTAGCTATGGGACATTATTACCCTCCTTATGATGATATAGACACACAGGAGGTAGCTATGGGACATTATTACCTCCCTTATGATGATATAGACAGACAGGAGGTAGCTATGGGACATTATTACCCCCCTTAGGGTGATATAGACTATGGCATATGGAACTTTGCTTTAGCTGTGGGCTGCCATATTTAATTACCCTTGATTTTTTTCCAGTAGGGGGATTGAAATCTCCATGGAAAGCAGAATATAAAGAACCTCGGCCCTTCCCCCCTACCACCCCTCCAACGCAGCCCCCCTCGGATGCCCCTGAAGTCACTTTTCCAGAGCCCCAGCTCCCTGCCCCTAAGCCGAGGGTTGTACCAGGATCTGCCAGTGAGGAGAAGCCAGGGGACCCTCCTCTCGATGAATTGGGGACCTTGTGTGACCTGGAACTTCAACAACTGGAGAGAGGTGAGACGGAATGGGCTGAGTCTACTTAATAATGCTATGGGATCTGGTGGTGGGGCAAGAAGTCAATCTTGTATCAATAAGCATGAGCATTGATTGAGGGTGATGATCCAAGGGGCTTCATATTAGTATAGTCTTTGGTTGGCGGGAGAGCTACCTTGGTATGTGGTAGTGGTTGGACATGAGGGTTGGATAAGCTCACTGATACCCCAATTTGGGACTGTATGCTGATAACTGCCCCTTTCTCACAGACCTCTTCTTGGAGAGCCTTTCTCACCCATACTCTCTGGAGGAGCAGGAGCAGATGCTGTCGTGTCTGAGTGAGAGCAGCTTGGAGCCCCAGCAGAACCGCAAGGTGAGAGAGCAAGACCTCTTGTTCTATCTACTATCTGTAACACTCCCCCCAGCCTTAGGACTGCTTTTATAACACTGATACCCCTCCATTGTACAGGTCAGTGGATAGGTGAAGGCCTAGGAGTTATATGTTCTGAACAGCAACCTTTTATCTAAACCTTGCATTAACCTTACTAGAAAATAGACAAATTACATCTTAACGTGTTACAAATTTGTGGTATTTAAACTCTAGCCCCTCCCACTTTTTCCAAGTGAGCATGAGCTTGCTCTCTAACTTCAACAAATGTAACAAAAGAGATGGTGACGGATATGAGAGCTTGTAATAATAGTGAGTGCTCAATGTCAGGCTGCAGCGGGAAAGGCTCATAAAGGTTATATAGATGGGAATGTATTTAGGGGAAGAAAGAATAATTATAACAAAAAAATACTTAATACATATGTTATTGTCTTCCCCTCCTCCCTCTCATACTCTCCTATTTTTTCTATTCTCTCCACTACCAAACTCCTCCCATTTCCTCCTCTTTTTCATTTCTCCCCATCTCTCTCCCCTATTCCTCATCTTTCCCTCCGTTTTCTCGTCTTTCCTTCTCTTCTTCTTCATGTTTTTCTATCCCCTTTCCTACCACTCTCACCTTCTCTCTTACCACCTACTACTCTGTTCTTCTCTCTCTCTTCTCCAAATCTCTATCATCTCCTCTCTCTTCTTGTTCTATTTTTTCTCATTTCCTTTTTCTTCCCGTCTTTCATCCCCACTTCACTTCTCACTTTCCTAACCCTCTTTACCGCTCTGCTCCCTCCCACTCATCCTTCTCTCTCTTTTCTCTCAATCTCTCTCATCTTCTCTCCTTCACTCTAACTCCTATTCCTCTCCTTCCTTCTTCTCTTTTTCATCCCCATCCTTTTCTCTCGCTCTCATCTACTTCCCCCCATACCTGCAGGACTCAATCCACACCTGGGACACAATGAGCTCAGGGATCCACACTTGGGACAGTCAGATGGACACACTGAGTCTGTACAGTGACTCTCCATTCATCGGAAGGCCAATAATCACCCCAAGCTACTTCAATGGTAGGTTCCATCACTGTGGGGTTTTTGAGTGATGGATGAGTCCATTGGCTCGGAATGGGTGGTTTAGCGATGAGTGGTCGGTCATGTTGATTTTGACATTTTGTCTCTTTCCTGTGCAGGGGTAAAAGTTCAGGTGGAGACCCTCAATGGGGAAAAGCTGCACATCTGGGAGTCAAGTAAGACCAAGCTGAGAGATCTGGCGGTGGGAATCAGCTTTCAGGTAAGGGGTCCCACCTGTGTGAGGAGGAGGAGGTACATAGAGGAGCCATATGAGTGTTTACAAGTTATCTTCTCTCCCTCACAGATCTCAGTCCCATCCTTCACCCTCCTGACCTCAGATGGACGCCCCATCCCCTGCGACATGGAGCTGGCCGACTGTGGGCTCCAACTCTGCTGCTCCCCAGCCATGGACGATAGAGGGGGCTGGAGATGGAGAGTGAAGAGTGGCCAGATAGAGGAGGGTCCTATGGAGGAGGTGTATAGAGGGGGAGGTGGGAGACCTGGGTAACCAACTGGTCATACTCAATATGCCTTATATAGACAACGGGATCTGTTACCAGCATCACAAAGTGGGGATATAACTTGGAATTCAGAGAATCCAGACCCCCACCCCATGAAGCAATAACTGGGACTATTAAGCCCCTCACTGCCTTTTTTGTACCCACTCTTTAACCTTTATGGGCCTATATGTGATAAATCAATTTAATGAGGATATTTGTAGCAAAAAATCTATGAAAATGCATTAGAGACACCTCAACGACTTGATGTGAATGTAATTGTGGGAATGGGAGAGATGGGTAGGGGGAGGGACAAAGGGGAGAGAGCGAGAGAAAGGAGGAAGGGGGGAGTGAGAAAAAGAAAGAGAGGAGAAACAGTGGGGTCATAGATACAGGAGAGATCGAAACGAGACAAACAGATAAAGATATGGGCGTATTAGGTCACAAATGCCCCACTTACGGCTCCTCATTTCCATAACTTAAATTATAAGTATGTGGAGGGAGAGAAACAGGGGGAGATATATAGGGAGAAACTGGGGGAGAGAGAAGAGGATGTGTGAAACAAACCAAAATATAAATGTATTGTTATGAAAATGAGGCGCTCCTTCGAGGGAGGCGCCCATAGGCGGCTGCCTCGTTTGCCTAGTTATAAATCCACCCCAGGAGGTGGCCCTGTGTCACACATTATTTTAAAAGAGAGAAGTTCCTTGAGATGACAGTTCGGAGACCCAACCAATGACATGGTCATAGATAAAGAACCACTTAGGAGATGGGTCTGAGAAGGGGCGCAGGACCCCTAGGAAGTGAGCATTAACATTAAGTGACTGTGCTTTAACATACCTACCTTGTAATGCATTATGGTCTCGGAGGTGGGTGGGCAGTCCTTGTTCTCCTTGCACAGGTCACTTTAATGCCAGGAAAAGATTGTAAGCTCTGCGGGGCAGGAACGAGAGCAGCTAAATACACCAATACAAGGAGAAATTCGGCTAATTAGTGAAGTGGATGTAATTAGTTGTGGGAAGACTGATATATACTGTCACTTTTTAAACTTTTCTAAAATAAAACTGTCACTTGACTGACCCGTGTGTGTATATATTTGTGTATTAATTGTTTTAACTGCGTGATTATATGTTTACTAGATAAAGATAGATAGATCGCAATATATATATATATATATATTGTGAATGTATACAATTACTGCGGATCAGCTTCTTCGAGTTGGAGGCGACCTTGAAGGCAGAGGTACATCCAGATGCTTCAGTTGAGATGTGGAAATCCTTAGTGTCAATACTTTCAGTACAAATAATGGAAACTCACTGGTTTTCCATGTCCATCCTTGCTGGCCCTTTAAATGAGTGGGTGTGAGCTGTACCCATGGCCTGTGCCCATGTTCAGGACTTATATTAGAATATCTTAGTAGCCTCTAGGAATTCCTGTATATACTAAAAAACAGAACTAAATGAGTCAGGATTTATGATGTCATTTATCTATAAAAGCACCAACCACCAGAGGGCAGTATGATCATGATGTCTATATGTGTGTGATGATGCTATATCACAACTGGCTATATGTATTTGTGGGATTAACTATGTTACAATTCTCCACCCTCCATTAAAAACTTACATCCCTGCTGTAAGCCCACCAAAAGCTTGTACACAGTGCAGTGACGTCACACCTAAACTCCCTGCTGATGCAATGACGTAACAAGGAACACATCTTCTGCCCCTTTAGGTTATACTCCACTCAATCCCACCCTTTGCCTCCTTCACCAGCAATTACACACACCCTGAGAGTAAGATGTCATCATAGCTCAGCCAGACGATGACGTCACAAATCAGTGCTGGCAGTGAAACAAATGGGAAGTAGGCTGAGGACCCCCGAAACCTCCCACATACCTAGACACATGTCTAGGGCCCCAGAATTACCAACCATCAGCCAGCCTGACATATTATCCAAGGACCCAGAGGATTACATCTAGCCCATACAGGAATACAAGTGAGCCATTGAAGAAATAGCGACCCCCACCCAACCCACCTGAGATAACAGCATAGGAATACTCCCATCCCCCCATAAGTCAAGAATTAGCGACCCCCACCCAACCAACCTGAGAAAACATAGGCATACCGACTTCATTCAACCTTTCAAAGATCCAGGTCAAGAATAAGCGACCCCCACCCAACCAACCTAAGATAAGACCATAGGAATACCACCTCTCAACCAACCTAAGTCAAGAATTAGTGACCCCCACCAAACCAACCTAAGAACATAGGAATACCAACTCTCATCCAACCTAAGTCAAGAATTAGCGACCCCCCCCCCCCCCACACACACACACACACATAACCAACCTAAGAACATAGGAATACCAACTCTCATCCAACCTAAGTCAAGAATTAGCGACCCCCCCCCCCCACACACACACACACATAACCAAACTAAGAACATAGGAATACCAACTCTCATCCAACCTAAGTCAAAAAAATAGAGACGCCCACCCAACCTGAAATACCAGCCAATAATTAGCGACCCTCCTCAACCTACCTGACATAACAACATAGGAATACCAACTCTCATTCAACCATAGTCAATAATTATTGACCCTCATCAAACCCACCTAGGATACCTCACCCAGCTATTCTAAGATAGAAGTTAAGAAATAGCTACCCATCCTTGATGCCAACGTAGATATACCAGCTCCATTTAACCTGAGATACAAGAAAGCAACTCAATAATTATCTACCCCACCCAGCATAGAGATATCTACCTAATCCCACCCACCTGAGAAGCATAGATCAACTCTATCAACTCCACCCAACATATCTGCGATACAACTCAAAATATCCCAACTCCCATCCTGAGATATTAGCATAGATATACCAAACCTTATCCAAACCACATGAGACAGGTCTATGAACACCATCCTCTTCCTACTTATCTAAAAAACAAGTCAAGAAAAAACAATCTCCATAAGATAAATCTAACATAGCAGCCCCCATACTCAATATACAAGCTAAGCTATAACAACCCCATCAAACTTAACATAGATCCAAGATAAGAGATACCACCCTCAACCAAGATACCTGATACAATCAAAGACCTGAAGCATCCTTCAAACTCAAGCAAGGGTCAAAACCCCCTAAAACGGATTCCAAAGACCCAGAAATACCAGCCCAAGAGGTCCAGAACTTTAGATTTGCTCAGCTACATGAATGAAAAGAAATCCAATTCATCAGCAGATCTTCATCCTACCTACCAGCTGCAGGCTTTCAGCTCAGAGATCTTCTAGAGATCCGCAGGGGAGGACACAGGTGGGCGGGGCCGCCTGGGATTGGTTGGATCTTCTCACTTGGTTCTAAATGTTGGCTCCTCAGCAGATGTCTGCAGGGGGAATCTACAGATACTATGGGAGACAGTGAAGGTGGAGGTAAGAGGGTGCTGTACATAATGGGGAGGGGGGCGGGGCTCTCCTTGGGCAGGAGAGAGGGGCAGATTATAACCCTGGGTCATGGGACGCATCCAATTTATATTAATCACCATATTTAATGTAACTGTAATTGTATTTAATATTTATATTCAGTGTTTCTCAGTTGTTTCTGTGTTTAATAAACAATGTATCAAATAGAGAGGATAATACAAAGTAACAGGTGACAGCAACAATGATGTGGTGCATGCAACTGGATAGAGGCTATATTCACTAAGGTGGGGGAAGCACTAGTGTGGTTACATTATCATCCCTTACAGACCACCCATCCTCTCCCTGCACCCCCTCATAGATCATCACCCCTGGCACACCACCCATCCTCTCCCTGCACCCCCTCATAGATCATCAGCCCTTACAGACCACCCATCCTCTCCCTGCACCCCCTCATAGATCATCACCCCTTGCACACCAGCCATCCTCTCCCTGCACCCCCTCATAGATCATCAGCCCTTACAGACCACCCATCCTCTCCCTGCACCCCCTCATAGATCATTACCCCTTACAGACCACCCATCCTCTCCCTGCACCCCCTCATAGATCATCACACCTTGCAGACCACCCAACCTATTCCTGCACCTCCTCATAGATCATCACCCCTTATAGAACACCTACCCTCTCCCTGCACCCCCCATAGATCATCACCACTTACAGATCACCCACCCTCTTCCTGCACCCTCTCTAAGAACATCACACTTACAGATCACCCACCCTCTCCCTGCACCCCCTCATAGATCATCACCCCTTACAGACCAGTGACCACCATGCCTTACAGATCATCCATTCTTTCCATGCACCCCCTCATACATCATCATCCCTTACAGACCAGTGACCACCATGCCTTACAGATCATCCATTCTTTCCATGCACCCCCTCATACATCATCACCCCTTACAGACCAGTGACCACCATGCCTTACAGATCATCCATTCTTTCCATGCACCCCCTCATACATCATCATCCCTTACAGACCAGTGACCACCATGCCTTACAGATCATCCATTCTTTCCATGCACCCCCTCATACATCATCATCCCTTACAGACCAGTGACCACCATGCCTTACAGATCATCCATTCTTTCCATGCACCCCCTCATACATCATCATCCCTTACAGATCACCCCCCACCCTCCCTGCACCCCTCATAGATCATTATCCTGTACAGATCATCCACCCCCTCTCTACACCCCTAATACATCATCATCCCTTACAGATCACCCACCCGCTCCCTACACCTCCTCATAGATCATCATGCCTTACAGACTATCCACCCACTCTCTGCACCTCCTCAGAGATCATCACCCCTTACAGATCACCCATCCTCTCCCTGCATCCCCTCATAGATGATCACACCTTACAGACCACCCATCCTCTCCCTGCACCCCCTCTTACATTGTCACCCGTTACAGATCACCCACCCTCTCCCTGCAACCCCTCTTAGATCATCACCCCTTACAGATCACCCACCCTCTCCCTGCAACCCCTCTTAGATCATCACCCCTTACAGATCACCCACCCTCTCCCTGCGCCCCTCTTAGATCGTCAACCCTTACAGATCACCCACCCTCTCCCTGCAACCCCTCTTAGATCATCACCCCTTACAGATCACCCACCCTCTCCCTGCAACCCCTCTTAGATCATCACCCCTTACAGATCACCCACCCTCTCCCTGCGCCCCTCTTAGATCGTCAACCCTTACAGATCACCCACCCTCTCCCTGCGCCCCTCTTAGATCGTCAACCCTTACAGATCACCCACCCTCTCCCTGCGCCCCTCTTAGATCGTCAACCCTTACAGATCACCCACCCTCTCCCTGCACCCCCTCATAGTTTATCACCCCTTACAGATCACCCACCCTCTCCCTGTGCCCCTCTTAGATCGTCACCCCTTACAGATCACCCACCCTCTCCCTGCACCCCCTCTTAGTTCGTCACCCCTTACAGATCACCAACCTTCTCCCTGTACCCCCTCATAGATCTTCACCCCTTACAGATCTCCCGCCCTCTCCCTGCACCTCCTCATGGATCATCACCCCTAGCAAAACCTTACCTAGGGCCTCATTCAATTCGGCGCTGCTACTTGCAAGTAACTTTGCGATTTGCTACTTTTGGCCCACTTGCTCCAGTAGCTCTACTTTAACTTACCTATTCATTTGGCCAGGCGCGCAAGTTAGTCCTAATAGTAAACCGGGAATTAAGCATTTGCGGGCTTGAACATGATCGCGGCCGCAAGCCCCTAACTTGTGTTTCAAGCCAGGAATCTCGGAGCACTGTAAAGGCAAATATAAATTCAATCCAGCGCTGTAAATGATGGGGAACATAATTGGTGACATTAGGATTAAAAGCACATTAATCTCAAGCTCCCACATCACCAAAATATAATACTTTTCAGGTCATTTAAGCCCGTAGGACTTTATGACGGAAATTGAACATGAAATAAAGTAGTTATTTTTGACAATTTGCAGCTTGGGGAATCTTGTGCAATTAATTCTAAGACCTAACACCACTTTCACTTCTAATAAAAGTACAGGAGGGCTTTTTTATTTAATTAAAACATTTTGTAAGTAAGACCTTTGCGGGACCTCCTTGGTACCAGTAACCTGTTGTTGGCGTTTAGCCATTTACGGGCTTGACGGAAAAGTGAAGTAGAGCAACTGAAAAGCGAAAAGGCCATTTTTGCGTTCGGGACTCTTGCGGCTGTGAAAGATCAAAGGCTTAGAGGGAGGTTACTTGCTTCTTTTCAGTAAGTAAGGAAAAGTAGCGCGCAGCAAGTAACGCAATCGGAGCCTGCAAGTAGCAAGCAATTGAATAGGGAAGTAACGTGATCTCCACTTCCTGCTTCTTTATGTAGTAAGTAGCAATTGAATGAGGCCACTTAAGCAAGAGGCAAAATACAACATTATCACATTGGACAGAATGGAGGGTCATGTCTTTGAGCTTAAAATCAAACCTACATAGAGTTTTCTGTAAAGCACCGACAGTGAGTGAGCGGGTACAGGGGGTGATAGATGCGGGAGTGAGCAGGGTATAGGGGGTGATAGATGTGGAAGTGAGCGAGGTTACAGGGGGTGATAGATGCGGGAGTGAGCGAGGTTACAGGGGGTGATAGATGAGGGAGTGACCGTGGTACAGGGGGTGATAGATACTTGAGTGAGCGGGGGTACAGGTGGTGATAGATGCGGGAGTGTGCGGGGTTATGGGGGTGATAGATGCGGGAGTGAGCATGGTACAGGGGGTGATAGATGCAGGAGTGAGCGGGGTACAGGGGGTGGTAGATGCGGGAGTGAGCGAGGTACAGGGGGTGATAGATGCAGGAGTGACCGTGGTACAGGGGGTGATAGATGCGGGAGTGAGCATGGTACAGGGGGTGATAGATGCTTGAGTGAGCGGGGTTACAGTGGGTGATAGATGCGGGAGTGAGCATGGTACAGGGGGTGATAGATGCGGAAATGAGCATGGTACAGGGGGTGATAGATGCGGGAGTGAGCGGTGTACAGGGGGTGATAGATGCAGGAGTGAGCGGTGTACAGGGGGTGATAGATGCGAGAGTGAGCGGTGTACAGGGGGTGATAGATGAGGGAGTGAGCGAGGTACAGGGGGTGATAGATGCGGGAGTGAGCGAGGTACAGGGGGTGATAGATGAGAAAGTGAGCAGGGTTACAGGGGGTGATAGATGCGGGAGTGAGCAGGGTTACAGGGGGTGATAGATGCGGGAGTGATCATGGTACAGGGGGTGATAGATGCAGGAGTGAGCGGTGTACAGGAGACGATAGATGCGGGAGTGAGCGAGGTACAGGGGGTGATAGATGCAGGAGTGACCGTGGTACAGGGGGTGATAGATGCAGGAGTGACCGGTGGTACAGGGGGTGATAGATGCAGGAGTGAGTGGCGTACAGGGGGTGATAGATGCAGGAGTGAGCGGGGTACAGGGGGTGATAGATGAGGGAGTGAGCATGGTACAGGGGGTGATAGATGCTTGAGTGAGCAGGGGTACAGGGGGTGATAGATGCGGGAGTGTGCGGGGTTACAGGGGGTGATAGATGCGGGAGTGAGCGTGGTACAGGCGCTGATAGATGCAGGAGTGAGCGGGGTACAGGGGGTGATAGATGCAGGAGTGACCGTGGTACAGGGGGTGATAGATGCGGGAGTGAGCATGGTATAGGGGGTGATAGATGCAGGAGTGAGCGGGGTACAGGGGGTGATAGATGCTGGAGTGAGCGAGGTACAGGGGGTGATAGATGCCGGAGTGTGCGAGGTACAGGGGGTGATAGATGAGGGAGTGAGCGTGGTACAGGGGGTGATAGATGCTTGAGTGAGCAGGGTTACAGGGGGAGATAGATGCAGGAGTGAGCGTGGTACAGGGGGTGATAGATGCGGGAGTGAGCAGGGTTACAGGGGGTGATAGATGCGGGAGTGATCATGGTACAGGGGGTGATAGATGCAGGAGTGAGCGGGGTACAGGAGATGATAGATGCGGGAGTGAGCGAGGTACAGGGGGTGATAGATGCAGGAGTGACCGTGGTACAGGGGGTGATAGATGCAGGAGTGACCGTGGTACAGGGGGTGATAGATGCAGGAGTGAGTGCTGTACAGGGGGTGATAAATGCAGGAGTGAGCGGGGTACAGGGGGTGATAGATGAGGGAGTCAGCATGGTACAGGGGGTGATAGATGCTTGAGTGAGTGGGGTTACAGGGGGTGATAGATGCAGAAGTGAGCGTGGTACAGGGGGTGATAGATGCGGGAGTGAGCAGGGTTACAGGGGGTGATAGATGCGGGAGTGATCATGGTACAGGAGGTGATAGATGCAGGAGTGAGCGGGGTACAGGAGGTGATAGATGCGGGAGTGAGCGAGGTACAGGGGGTGATAGATGCAGGAGTGACCGTGGTACAGGGGGTGATAGATGCAGGAGTGACCGTGGTACAGGGGGTGATAGATGCAGGAGTGAGCGGGGTACACGGGGTGATAGATGCAGGAGTGAGCGAGGTACAGGGGGTGATAGATGCAGGAGTGAGCAGGGTACAGGGGGTGATAGATGCAGGAGTGAGCGGGGTACAGGGGGTGCTAGATGCAGGAGTGAGTGGGGTACAGGGGGTGATAGATGCGGGAGTGAGTGGGGTACAGGGGGTGATAGATGCGGCAGTGAGCAGGGTACAGGGGGTGATAGATGCGGGAGTGAGCGGGGTACAGGGGGTGATAGATGCAGGAGTGAGTGGGGTACAGGGGGTGATAGATGCAGGAGTGAGCGAGGTACAGGGGGTGATAGATGCGGGAGTGAGCAGGGTACAGGGGGTGATAGATGCCATAAGACTGAAGGTCAAGAGCTTTTTTAAACAGATGAGTTTTTGAAGGATTTGAGGCAGGAGATATTGCAGCGAGCCAAGGAGATCCACAGAGTAGGGGCAGCACGAGAAAATCCTTAAAGAGGAGTGGGAGGAGGTGATAAGAGAGGAGGAAAAAAGATGGTCATTACCAGAGTGAAGAGGGCGTGTGGGGCAGTATTTGGAGATGAGAGCAGAGATATAAGGGGGTACACTGTGGTTAAGTGCTTTATATGTCAGGGTCATGCTTTTTCATGTTATTCCTGAGGCTATGGGAAGCCAGTGGAGTGGCCGAGAGGAGCTGCAGACACTGAGCCATGAGTATGGTAGATGAGCCTATTAGAGGGGTCATTATGGATTGGAGTGGAGACAGACGGGTGATGCGGAGGCCAGCTAGGAGAGAGTTATAGTAGTTGAGACGAGATATGATAAGAGAATGTGTTAAAATTTGGTTGTGTCTTGTGTAAGATTTTTTTGGGGTGAAAATGACTTTTTGAATTTGAATTGAATTGAATTTTTATTAGTGATTGGATGTGAGGAATAAGAGAGGGCGGGATCCAGTAGAACCCCAAGACAGCGGGCCTGGGAGGTGGGAGTGATGATGGTGTTGTCAACATGGAGAGATATTTAAGGAGTGGAAGCTGTAGTAGAGGGTGGAAAGATTAGGAGTTCAGTCTTTGATATGTTGAGTTTGAGTTGACGGGCGGACATCCAGGAGGACATGCTCAATCATAGATGGCCGCATGTCTGCGGGCGTGCTGCGGGGCTCCCGTTCATCTCTCGATTGCGAGACCGCAAGTTACTGTCCCAAACACGATTTCGTAAACCATGCACTGGTTCATAGCAGTTCATGGCGGGAACAGTATCAATTAAGCAAGCCCGTAACCTCCCATTTCAAATTGATTGCAGCTAAAAGAAAATGAGATTGCCATTATTACGGCAGTAAAACATGGAGGTTACATGTCAATCAATTAGGTTCGAGGGTTCAAAATGCGATCAGACTCGCAAACCCTCAAATTACAGAATAATGAAAATGAATGCCAATACTGTTCTAGTCCATGTGGGTGGCCTGATATGTATTAACTTATTGATACCCGAGATCAATTTAATCCTGAAATTAAACATAAAAAAATCTAAGATCTTGCAATTAATTCTAATGTCCAACATATGTTCCCTGTTATTTACAGTGCAGTAGTGATTTGTTATTTGCTTTTACAGTGCTACTATAGGTGTTTAACCCCCTTGCGGGTCCTCTCTAGCGCTCATAGGATTTTATCCTTCTTTTTCCATTTACGGGTGTGGAAACATTTGCGGGCTTGGGGAAATTGAATAGTTACAATAGACATCACGTCATTGAAGGGATTCTTTACTTATATAAATCACATTAAAGTAGTTATTATTATAGATTCTTGTAAAAATCACGTTTGTTTCTTTAAATCAGCAGAATGGTGTACAGTAGATTTTAGCTTTTCACTTTAATGCGTATTTTTTTAAAGCACTGAAGGCCGACTATTTCCATCTTCAATTTAAAAGAGCAGGTTTTCATTTAACAACTTTGTTTTTCCTTGAAAAATAAGTACTGTAAATCATATAAATATAATAATATTATTATTATTATTATTATTATTAATAATAATTATATATATATATATATATATATATATATATATATATATATATATATACTGGGAATAATAATTATCCAACCCTGAAAATGCAAAGTCAGGACCTCTCCCTGACAGAGTCTAATTAGGGTGTGTCCGAGCACCGCACCAGCTGAGTCATGGGGCTCTATGAAGAAAACTGCCTCTAGACAGACTGGCTGCAGGATAGGGCAGGGCAGCTACCTGAGTGGGGCAGAAGTAGAGGTACCAGAGTCTAAGTGGGGCAAACAGCACCCCAGAGACCATTGAAAGGTCGGAGGTCAAGCATCTCAGTCTAATTCATCTATCAAGGTGCTCGGAGGATTTTTGGGGCTTAAAGCAAAAAAAAAAAAAAAATCTCAGAATATCACAAAATAACAATTTTTTTTATTAAACACACAATGCAAATTTTTGGCATTTTGGACAATGGGGATATGTAATTATATGATATAAAGTTGATGGTCATTTAACCATTTCATTGCTCAAAGTGGCTGCATTTTGCCCGTCACCAATCCTGGCTCCTCTGGAATTTATGGGAAGGGGTGATTTGTCCTAATTATCTTTCCCCCCCCCCACCCAGGCTCCTGGAAAGACATTTATGGGGAGGAGTGATCAGTCCTAATTATCTCCCACCCCCCCAGGCTCCTGGAAAGACATTTATGGGGAGGGGTGATCTGTCCTAATTATCCCCCCCCCCCCCCACCCCAGGCTCCTGGAAAGACATTTATGGGGAGGGGTGATCTGTCCTAATTATCTCCCCACCCCCACCCCAGGCTCCTGGAAAGACATTTATGGGGAGGGGGGATCTGTCCTAATTATCTCCCCCCCCCCCACCCCAGGCTCCTGGAAAGACATTTATGGTGAGGGGTGATCCGTCCTAATTATCCCCCCCCCCCACCCCAGGCTCCTGGAAAGACATTTATGGGGAGGGGTGATCTGTCCTAATTATCTCCCCCCCACCCCAGGCTCCTGGAAAGACATTTATGGGGAGGGGTGATCTGTCCTAATTATCTCCCCCCCACCCCAGGCTCCTGGAAAGACATTTATGGGGAGGGGTGATCTGTCCTAATTATTCCCCCCCACCCCAGGCTCCTGGAAAGACATTTATGGGGAGAGGTGATCTGTCCTAATTATCTCCCCCCCACCCCAGGCTCCTGGAAAGACATTTATGGGGAGGGGTGATCTGTCCTAATTATTCCCCCCCACCCCAGGCTCCTGGAAAGACATTTATGGGGAGGGGTGATCTGTCCTAATTATTCCCCCCCACCCCAGGCTCCTGGAAAGACATTTATGGGGAGGGGTGATCTGTCCTAATTATCTCCCCCCCCACCCCAGGCTCCTGGAAAGACATTTATGGGGAGGGGTGATCTGTCCTAATTATTCCCCCCCACCCCAGGCTCCTGGAAAGACATTTATGGGGAGGGGTGATCTGTCCTAATTATCTCCCCCCCACCCCAGGCTCCTGGAAAGACATTTATGGGGAGGGGTGATCTGTCCTAATTATTCCCCCCCACCCCAGGCTCCTGGAAAGACATTTATGGGGAGGGGTGATCTGTCCTAATTATCTCCCCCCCACCCCAGGCTCCTGGAAAGACATTTATGGGGAGGGGTGATCTGTCCTAATTATCTCCCCCCCCACCCCAGGCTCCTGGAAAGACATTTATGGGGAGGGGTGATCTGTCCTAATTATCTCCCCCCCCCACCCCAGGCTCCTGGAAAGACATTTATGGGGAGGGGTGATCTGTCCAATTATTCCCCCCCACCCCAGGCTCCTGGAAAGACATTTATGGGGAGGGGTGATCTGTCCTAATTATGTCCCCCCCACCCCAGGCTCCTGGAAAGACATTTATGGGGAGGGGTGATCCGTCCTAATTATCTCCCCCCCCCCACCCCAGGCTCCTGGAAAGACATTTATGGGGAGGGGTGATCTGTCCTAATTATCTCCCCCCCCCCACCCCAGGCTCCTGGAAAGACATTTATGGGGAGGGGTGATCTGTCCTAATTATCTCACCCCCCACCCCAGGCTCCTGGAAAGACATTTATGGGGAGGGGTGATCTGTCCTAATTATCTCACCCCCCCCCCCCCCAGGCTCCTGGAAAGACATTTATGGGGAGGGGTGATCTGTCCTAATTATCTCACCCCCCCCCCCCCCCCCCCCCAGGCTCCTGGAAAGATATTTATGGGGAGGGGTGATCTGTCCTAATTATCTCCCCCCCCCACCCCAGGCTCCTGGAAAGACATTTATGGGGAGGGGTGATCTGTCCTATTTATCTCACCCCCCCCCCCCCCAGGCTCCTGGAAAGACATTTATGGGGAGGGGTGATCTGTCCTAATTATCTCACCCCCCCCCCCCCCCCCCCCCCCAGGCTCCTGGAAAGATATTTATGGGGAGGGGTGATCTGTCCTAATTATCTCCCCCCCCCCCCCACCACCACCCCAGGCTCCTGGAAAGACATTTATGGGGAGGGGTGATCTGTCCTAATTATGTCCCCCCCTACCCCGGGCTCCTGGAAAGACATTTATGGGGAGGGGTGATCTGTCCTAATTATCTCTCTCCCCCCACAGGCTCCTGGAAAGACTTCTTGGGTTCCTGTAAATATTGCTGGAGCAGAGACGTTACAGTTGACGAGTAAGTGGATGTACTGTGTTTTGGGGGGCTTGGGCACCCCACTACTCTGTATAAAGGGGATAACTATGTGTTCCCCCAAATTTTAAATGCAAGTGGCTGGGTGGGAAACACATGTATACAGGGTGTGGTGTTATCTCCTAGACAGGGCCAAATTTACTAAAAGGCAAAATGTTCGGAGATGCCCATTGCTTATATGAAAACATAGTCACAGTTTAGTTAATCCAGCCCATTATTATAATATGGGGTGATCAAACTGACTACTCCCTGTCCCATAAATTCATACCTCACGGAAGCCCTCAAAAAAGTCTTGGATTTGAGGATTTCTGGTTGTATTGACCGATGAGATCATCAAATCCTGGCCTGCCTGAGGCACTACAGTGTTGATTGGTTAAAATATGTTTTTCAGTGGTTTTAGTGCAAGTTCAGACAATAATACATTTATATTATGATGATACATTTATTACTGCTGAGTGTTGCTGAATGATACTCATTACTGCTTTACATTGCATTTGGGAGTTTTGTGTCTATGTGAACAGGAGACTCAAGAGCTTTTAGAGAAAGTTTTATTCTATTGGTCACGGAAAATAAACCAAAAAAAACATTTTTCCAGGGGAAAAAAAATTACAAAAAATGTCTATTGTGAGTTTCTCAAAAAACATATAAAATATTGGAAAGTAATAAGTCTGAGAGATTTAGACTTTTTTGTGGCCAGATCTGTTGTATTTATGTATTATTATTTCTTAAATATTAATGCTCATTTCAACGTTTATTAGCACCACCACTGATACTTAAGTGCTGTAAAAGCTAACACAGCATTTAAAACAATTATACATTATTATCTACATGATGCTTCAGAGCAATAACCATGAGGTCAGAGTCCCTTTAACATGAGAGAGATGAGTTTTCAGTGGTATTGGTTACTTTTACTCAATAAATCTTCTATAATCCCAAATTCTTTATGGACCACCTGAGTGGAGGTCATGGACCACTGATGGTCCATGGACAACATTGGGGACCAAGCCTACAGACTGAATGTGAGGTGGCTTAAACTACCCACTGACTCCTCAATCAGAACCATAAACCCTCAATGAGCATCCTCTAAACTCAGTCCTAAGGAGGCCACCATCAGTCCAGGTTCTCTTTGCCTTGGCACAGCTGAGCTTCTCAGTGCCCGTCCTTCTGATTGGTTGACTTATGCTTGGAGGTCCTTGTTGACCGTCACTGCTTCCTGTAGACTGACTAGTTTATATTCATCATTATTAAGAGTCTGGGGGCACGTGGGGAGCACTTAAGATACAGCACCAAGACTGGAATATCTTCCTAAGGATATGGACCAAGATCTGATCTGTTCTTATTGTTAGCGGAATATTACTACCGTATCACATTATTACGCTATTAGTGGTGAACGTTATCACATTATTACGCTATAAGTGGTGAACGTTATCACATGATTACGCTATTAGTTGTGAACGTTATTACACCTCAACAGCAACATCACTTTCTGACAGCTTAATACAAGATAAGACAGCAGGAAATATTATCCAATGGTTGGGCTTAGACAACAGAACTCCAGGACTCGGGATAACTGGAGGGACAACAACCAGATGCATAGCATAGAGAGAGAGAGGAGGGAGAAAGAGGAGGGGAGAGAGAGAGAGGAGGGAGAGAGAGAGGAGGGAGAGAGAGAGGAGGGGGAGAGAGAGAGAAAGAGAGAGTAGGGGAGAGAGAGAGAGAGAGAGACAGAGGAGGAGGGTGGGAGGAGGGTGAGGAGGGGCAGAGAGAGGGAGAGAGAGAGGAGGAGAGAGAGAGAGGAGGGGGAGAGAGAGGAGGGAGAGAGAGGAGGGGGCGAGAGAGGAGGGAGAGAGAGAGGAGGGAGAGAGAGAGGAGGGAGAGACAGAGAGAGAGAGAGAGTAGGGGAGAGAGAGAGGGAGAGACAGAGGAGGGGGTGAGGAGGGGCAGAGAGAGGGAGAGAGAGAGGAGGAGAGAGAGGAGGGAGAGAGAGGAGGGGCGAGAGAGGAGGGAGAGAGAGAGGAGGGAGAGAGAGGAGGGGAGAGAGAGAGAAGGGAGAGAGAGGAGGGAGAGAGAGAGGAGGGGGAGAGAGAGGAGGGGGAGAGAGAGAGAGAGTAGGGGAGAGAGGGAAAGACAGAGGAGGAGGGTGAGAAGGGGCAGAGCGAGGGAGAGAGAGAGGAGGAGAGGGAGAGAGGAGGGGGAGGGAGAGGAGGGAGAGAGAGGAGGGGGCGAGAGAGGAGGGAGAGAGAGAGAGAGAGAGTAGGGGAGAGAGAGAGGGAGAGACAGAGGAGGGGGGTGAGGAGGGGCAGAGAGAGGGAGAGAGAGAGGAGGAGAGAGAGGAGGGGGCGAGAGAGGAGGGAGAGAGAGGAGGGGGTGAGAGAGGAGGGAGAGAGAGGAGGGGGGAGAGAGAGAGAGAGAGAGTAGGGGAGAGAGAGAGGGAGAGACAGAGGAGGGGGTGAGGAGGGGCAGAGAGAGGGAGAGAGAGAGGGGGAGAGAGAGAGAGGAGGGGGAGAGAGGAGGGAGAGAGAGGAGGGGCGAGAGAGGAGGGAGAGAGAGAGGATGGGGGAGAGAGAGAGTAGGGGAGAGAGAGAGAGGGAGAGACAGAGGAGGGGGTGAGGAGGGGCAGAGAGAGGGAGAGAGAGAGGGGGAGAGAGAGAGAGGAGGGGGAGAGAGGATGGAGAGAGAGGAGGGGCGAGAGAGGAGGGAGAGAGAGAGGAGGGGGGAGAGAGAGAGTAGGGGAGAGGGAGAGAGGAGGGTGGAGGAGAGGACAGAGAGGGGGAGAGAGATAGAGAAGGGAGAGGGAGAGAGAGAGGAGTGGAAGAGACAGAGAGAGAGGAGGGGAGAGAGGGAGAGAGAGAGAGGAGGGAGAGGGAGGAGAGAGAGAGAGGAGGGGGGTGAGGAGGGGACAGAGAGAGGGAGAGAGAGGGGGGAGAGATAGAGGAGGGAGAGGTAGAGAGAGAGGCGTGGGAGAGAGAGAGAGTAGGGGAGAGAGAGAGGGAGAGAGAGAGAGGAGGGAGAGAGAGGAGGGAGAGAGGAGGGAGAGAGGAGGGAGAGGGAGGAGGGAGAGAGAGGAGGGGGTGAGGAGGGGCGAGAGAGGAGGGAGAGAGAGAGAGAGAGAGGAGGGGAGAGAGAGAGAGTAGGGGAGAGAGAGAGGGAGAGAGAGAGGAGGGGGTGAGGAGAGGACAGAGAGAGGGAGAGAGAGAGGGGGAGAGAGAGAGAGAAGGGAGAGGGAGAGAGAGGAGTGGAAGAGACAGAGAGAGAGGAGGGGAGAGAGAGAGGGAGAGAGAGAGAGGAGGGAGAGGGAGGAGGGAGAGAGAGGAGGGGGCGAGAGAGGAGGGAGAGAGAGAGGAGGGGGGTGAGGAGGGGACAGAGAGAGGGAGAGAGAGGGGGGAGAGATAGAGGAGGGAGAGGTAGAGAGAGAGGCGTGGGAGAGAGAGAGAGAGAGAGTAGGGGAGAGAGAGAGGGAGAGAGAGAGAGGAGGGAGAGAGAGGAGGGAGAGAGGAGGGAGAGAGGAGGGAGAGAGAGAGGAGAGGGAGAGGGAGAGGAGGGGGAGAGAGAGAGTCAGGGAGAGAAGGGGGAGAGTGGAGGGAGAGAGAGGAGGGGGCGAGAGGTGGGAGAGAGAGAGGAGGGAGAGAGAGAGGAGGGAGAGAGAGGAGGGGGCAAGAGAGGAGGGAGAGAGAGAGGAGGGGGAGAGAGAGAGAGAGAGAGAGTAGGCAAGAGAGAGAGGGAGAGAGAGAGGAGGGGGTGAGGAGGGGACAGAAAGAGGGAGAGAGAGAGGGGGAGAGAGAGAGAAGGGAGAGGGAGAGAGAGAGGAGTGGAAGAGAGAGAGAGAGAGGAGGGGAGAGAGAGAGGGAGAGAGAGAGGAGGGAGAGAGAGGAGGGGGCGAGAGAGGAGAGAGAGAGAGAGGAGGGGGTAAGGAGGGGACAGAGAGAGGGAGAGAGGGGGGAGAGAGAGAGGAAGGAGAGGGAGAGAGAGGCCTAGGAGAGAGAGAGAGAGTAGGGGAGAGAGAGAGGGAGAGACAGAGGAGGGGGTTGAGGAGGGGCAGAGAGAGGGAGAGAGAGAGGAGGAGAGAGAGGAGGGAGAGTGAGGAGGGGTCGAGAGAGGAGGGAGAGAGAGAGGAGGGAGAGAGAGGAGGGGGCGAGAGAGGAGGGAGAGAGAGGAGGGGGAGAGAGAGAGTAGGGGAGAGAGAGAGGGAGAGACAGAGGAGGGGGTGAGGAGGGGCAGAGAGAGGGAGAGGGGGAGAGAGAGAGAGAGGAGGGGGAGAGAGGAGGGAGAGAGAGGAGGGGCAAGAGAGGAGGGAGAGAGAGAGGAGGGGGGAGAGAGAGAGTAGTGGAGAGAGGGAGAGAGGAGGGGGAGAGAGAGAGAGAAGGGAGAGGGAGAGAGAGAGGAGTGGAAGAGACAGAGAGAGAGAGGATGGGAGAGAGAGAGGGAGAGAGAGAGGAGGGAGAGGGAGGAGGGAGAGAGAGGAGGGGGCGAGAGAGGAGGGAGAGAGAGAGGAGGGGGTGAGGAGGGGACAGAGAGAGGGAGAGAGAGGGGGGAGAGAGAGAGGAGGGAGAGGTAGAGAGAGAGGCGTGGGAGAGAGAGAGAGACTAGGGGAGAGAGAGAGGGAGAGAGAGAGAGGAGGGAGAGAGAGAGGAGGGAGAGAGGAGGGAGAGAGGAGGGAGAGGGAGAGAGAGAGGAGGGGAGAGGGAGAGGGAGAGGAGGCGGAGAGAGAGAGTCAGGGAGAGAAGGGGGAGAGAGGAGGGAGAGAGAGGAGGGGGCGAGAGAGGAGGGAGAGAGAGAGGAGGGAGAGAGAGGAGGGAGAGAGAGAGGAGGGAGAGAGAGAGGAGGGAGAGAGAGGAGGGGGCGAGAGAGGAGAGTGAGAGGAGGGGGGAGAGGGAGTAGGCAAGAGAGAGAGGGAGAGAGAGAGGGGAAGGAGGGAGAGAGAGGAGGGAGAGAGGAGGGAGAGGGAGAGAAAGAGGAGGGGGAGAGAGAGAGTCGGTGAGAGAGGGGGGAGAGAGGAGGGAGAGAGAGGAGGGAGAGACAGAGAGAAGGAGAGAGATGGAGGGAAGAAAGAGAAGGGGAAGGGAGAGAGAGAGAAAGGGAGAAAGAGAGAGTGTGTGTGTGAGAGTGTGAGAGAGAGGAGGGAGAGAGGGGGAGAAGGGGGAGAGAGAGAAGGGAGAATGAGAGAGAGAAGGGGGATGAGTGAGAATAAAGGGGAGGGAGAGAGGAGGGAGAGGGAGAGAGAGAGGAAGGGGAGTGAGAGAGAGAGAGAGGGAGAGAGGAGGGGACAGAGAAAGGGAGAGAGAGAAGGGAGAGAGAGGAGGGAAAGAGGAGGGAGAGAGTGAGAGAGGGAAGAGCGGAGAGAGGAGGAAGAGAGAGGAGGGAGAGAGAGAGGGGGAGAGAGAAGGAGGCAGAGGGAGAGAGAGACAGAGAGAAAGAGAGAGAGAGAGAAGGGGAGAGAGAGAATGTGAGAGTAAAAGGGGATGAGAGAGAGAGGGGGGAGAGAGAGGGAGGCAGAGGGAGAGAGAGACAGAGAGAATGGGAGAGAGAGTGAGAGAGGAGGGAGAGAGAGGAGGGAGAGAGAGGAGGGGGAGAGAGAGGAGGGAGAGAGAGGAGGGGGGAGAGAGAGGGGGATAGAGAAGGGGGGTGAGGAGGGGACAGAGAGAGGGAGAGAGAGAGAGAGTAGGAGAGAGAGAGAGGGAGAGAGAGGAAGAGAGAGGGAGAAAGAGAGGAGTGAGAGAGGAGGGAGAGAAGGAGAGAGCGAGGAGGGAGAGGGAGAGAGAGATGAGGGAGAGGGAGAGAGGGGAGAGAGAGGGAGAGAGGAGGGAGAGAGAGGGAGAGAGAGAG
>CM050174.1:77530155-77566057 GCA_027410445.1 Discoglossus pictus
GGAGAGAGGAGGGAGGAAAGAGAGAGAGGGAGAGAGGAGGGGAGAGAGAAAGAGAGTAGGGGAGAGAGAGAGGGAGAGAGAGGAGGGAGAGAGAAGGAAGTGAGGGAGAGAGAGAGGAGGGAGAGATGAATGGAGAGGGAGAGGAGGAGGAGAGAGAGAGAGAGGGAGGCAGAGGGAGAAAGACAGAGAGAAGTGGAGAGAGAGAAGGGCAAGAGTAAAAGGGGATGAGAGAGACAGATAGGGAAGTGTGAGAGAAAGAACAGAGAGAGAGAGAGAAGAGGGAGAGAGAAGAGAGAGAAAGAGGGAGGGAGAGAGAGGAGGGAGAGAGATGGAGGGAAAAAAAGAAGGGGAAGGGAGAGAGAGAAAGGGAGAAAGAGAGAGTGAGAGAGAGGAGGGAGAGAGGGGGAGAAGGGTGAGAGAGAGAAGGGAGAATGAGAGGGAGAGAAGGGGATGAGTGAGAATAAAGGGAGGGGGAGAGAGAGAGAACAGAAAGAGAGAAAAAGGAGGAGGGAGAGAGAAGGGGGAGTGAGAGGAGGGAGAGAGAGAATGGGAAGAGAGTGAGAAAGATGTAGAATGGGAGAGGAGAGAGCGAGGAGTGAGGGAAAGAGAGATTTAGAGGAGGGAGAGAGATAGGGAGACGTCGGGGAGAGAAAGGAGGAAGAGAGAGATATACATATATATATATAATGTTTCCACGGGGGTGGGGGGCACAAAATCAGGGACGGCAAAACACTAAATATGGTGGGTAGAACAGTGAAAAGAGGCTGGAGAGAGTACTCAGACCAATCACTAAGTATGTTATGGTGGATAGAAAGGTAATTGATCAGATTTGGTTAGGGAAATCAAATGTGGCAACATGTCCACCTCAAGTATCATCATGGATGGGCAAAGAATAAGATAAACAGACAGTGACACCTGCTGGTGGAAGGTGTGAACTGCACGAGTTTTTACAGGAAGTTAGATCTTTACATCAAAGTAAACTTCCTACTGTTTATGTAAAGTAAAAAAACCTGATTCTCCTTCAGTAGTACAAAAGTATATACACCATTTCACATTATGGATGGTTCTGTCCTTGGCCACACAATCTTCCACCTTGACGATGAACATATAGTCTCTTTTCCACCACAAATATAGATGACTCTTGGATATGAAAGCTCTGCATGTAGTTTATGGGTTTATTTCAGTTGCGTAAGGATTTATGTTGGTTTATTGTATGATAATTATTGTATTTCTTTACACACCCAACATCATCACTTAATAATGTGCCCTGGGGGATGGTGCCCACTCAGTCATCACTACAGAGGGAAATTCTTGTGAAACATATCAGTCTATAACTGCCGCTGATGGCAGGCCAGAACCAAAATGCTAGACAAGGCTCATCTAGCTGAAGCACATCCCTGGGGTGGGACTTTCCTGGCATTTTGGTTCTGGCCTGCCCGTAGGGACATGTACAGACTGATATGTTTCAATTGTGCAATAAGTGACGGCACCCTAAGTGAATATTATCTCACAGGGCACGTTGTTACGTGATGTCCATCCGTAGGTGTTCTACCAAATGCCCATCATCCTTCAGTATTATTATGCTTCATATAAATCTTACCCTTACTGATACTTACCCCTGAACATAACCCTTGTTTGGAAGTAGTAGGGCGGGTGGAGGAACATCAGGGGAAACTTAAGTCAAAACTTATCAAGCATCCCCAACTGATAAAACAGAGACCATCTCATAATCTCTGGTATGGTATACATAGACTATAAATATATTTACTGATATGTTTACACTGTTTGTGTATTATGATTTACTAGTTCCTTGCTCCATGCATTCTTCGTATCCATTCCCACCCACAAGAAGACCACCTCCAGTGTTCACACCAAACCAGTCTCCAGGATTTATGTCTCCAACTCCATTTAGACCAATGTCTCCTAATATCAGTACTCCAACTCGACCTATGACTCCTAAAATGGTCAGGATGCACTTTGGTCCAATGTCTCCCAGTCCAACCTTTCTAGTTGAAAATCGACCAATGTCCACTAGCTCCAGACATTATAGGTGTTCTTAGTTTCATACTTCCATTGGCACGTCCTGGTTGTCTTCTCTTTCCATGACTTGCTCTTGTATTTTTTCTCCATATTCAATAGTATTAATATTATATATAAATTAATAATACTCAAAACAACTGATTGCATGACTGGCACCTTCCACTTGATAAACTTTAAAAAGGAAAAATAAATTGTAATTTTTAAAAAAAACTTCTTAATTTTGTGAATAACACCAATAAATCTAGCGATAGAGATGCACAGACTGCCACTATAAATAGTCTTCATGTAAATGGTGTAAAATGTGAAATTATTAGTGACCAGTAGAACAAACTCTAAGTCTCCAAAGCTCTAAGACTCCGACTTGCTGGGATCCCATACCCACCCACCCATCCTATGACTGGGATATTTGTAGGTGGAGCAGGAGGTCTCTCTTCCTAACACCATGCCTAGCAGACTCGGACACTACCGTAGACCTGCCGGTCAATATGCCGGACAACACAGACACCTGCTCCAGGACACTGCTGGGATCACCATCCATGGATTGTGTCAGGGCGTTACAAAACATCTTCAGTCGGGGCTCGGAAATGTCCTTGGCCACAAAGAAGGAAGTTGTGATCTACAAGGCTGAGAAAGCTGGAGAAGAAACTGCCAAGGATCAGGTACATACAGAGGGGGGATATGGATGTCATGTAAGAAACCCCTGTGATTTGGGGGAGGTCCTCACACCACACATATGGTTTGAATGAACACCCAATGTGATGGCAGATCAGACCCAGGTGCCCACTGCAATTTACTAGGTATAATGAAAATAATAATTAAGACATTTAATCACTGTGACTGTGCCAAGGCTTGAATCCTTGATTAGGGGTTCAAAACTGTTTCATAGATGGACCCCTTAAGAGTTTCTAGGCTGTTTGTAGACCCCTTGACTCCCTTGTGTACCAGCTAATAGTAACCTCATTTTTTTATAATCCAACTTGTACCATGGCCCATCTGAGTGATGGTCCCAGACCACCATTTGGGGAACCTCTACCTTAGATCATATACTGATAAACAGTGTGGATATTTCCTTCTCCTTACCAGAATCTGACTTGTAAACAACATTATACTTCCCATGAGATTTTATTTTCTGCTAGAAGACTTTAATAAACAAAATCCTAACACTAAAAGGAAGACTTAGGAGGCGCCACATGTTTGTTTATATTTGCCAGATAAATATATATTTTAATATCTCAAACAATATATGACTTAATGGCTAACTTATCAGAACTCTCTGTAATTATATATATTGACGACCTACTACTACTAGGACCGTCTGGTTTGTTATATATCCCTGATAGCAGGAACAGAACCAACCAAGCTTAGGTCCATCAAAGAGCCCAGCAGAAGACAACAGGAACCAGTATAGTCACCCAGTCAATGTTACCGAATGTAACAAGATCCAATGCAGGTTCAGCAGTAATAATCCCAATAAGGATTATTAATGTCTCCGAATGGAATATACACCTAAATTATGTAGTTCAAACAGACAACAACTTTACTGAAGATCACACAGCACATTTATAGGCACAGTAATATTAACATAACTGTGTGGTGAACACATCAAACCATAGGGAGGGGGCCAATCCCAGGGCAATATCAGGAATTTCCTTTGTTGGGGAAAAGATACAAATATCATTACATTTTTAGCGTATATTTATATAAAATTAGCACTTATTTCAGTGAGTATGGTATTTGGCTGGGATGTAAGCTGTGAGCCAGTATTTTCCATTTTTGGGATATGGATTATGAAATGGTTAAATCTGCATGACTTAGCACTTTCAGTTAAGAGACAGAAACAGCTTTTAGTCATAACAAAATATGTTTTTTAGCTTTAACCCAAGGTCATAACTTGCCCTTTGCGCATAACATTAGGAATTAAGTATTTCTTGCGCATCTAGAAGTGACGTACCAAAACATGTTTGATAAGTCTTGATCACATGTGTCATATTCTTATTGGATATCATATGTAAATAAAATATTATTGGGTATTGGTGGGAGTGTCTCATTCTCCTGGAGGGGATGAGATGGGTTATACCATGGTCTTTATGTGGGCGAGTATAAAAACCTATGTTGTTGATGGCTAACTCCCCATCTTGTTCCACTTACTTATGGCCTTAGCTGGAAGCCCCACACCACTTCGTTAATTAGACCCCCACGGGAAATACTGCATTTTGACAGTAAACATGACCATATCTTGTCCTAGGGAATTATTACTCAGCAGTATGAGCACATAAAAAAATATTTACTCCTAATTAATCATTTCTTAGCAGATAATAGCATTGCACCCCTGCTTGGCTTTGAGTCTGAGATCTGCCATTTTTATACCTATCCAGGAGGGGAGGGGAAGTATTTATCACTTCACTAGATGCACCAGATAAGCTTTATAATATTTAGTATTTATAATGTGTAAAATAAGTGGAGATTCCAGGCCATACTTAAGGACCAATGGGCTGACTCAACAGAGGGTTTTTCTATTGCTTGGTAAAAGTATCTAAACTAAAAGATGCATCAAAATGGTAAAGGGGAGCTGCGTGGGGAGGGGGGCTCTGATCTGCCATCACATTCTGTGTTCATGTCTAGATACATCAATACACTTAGTTATATGGATGTTGATGTGGATAATGATATGTATAATGAGCAAAAGCATAGTAAACATAAAAGCGCATGTATATTCAAACAAAAGGCAATAGCTGCCCTAAAAGGATGGCAAAAACACTTCTTCCTTCCCCTGCCAGTTCTCCTTAACAGTGAGTTTATCATGTTGACCTTTTTCCTTTATGGTGGTTATCTCATATTGCCAGCTCTCAGTGGAGTATATACTGTAGGTATATGAGATGGGATGGGAGTCTACTCACTCGACATGAGAACTAGTGGGGGCTTCCTTTTGGGACAGATTTATTTTACTTCAGTACATAGTTGTTTTTTTTAGCATTACAGATTAGGTTCCTTTAAAGGACATTAAACACTGGCACAACGTACTTGTTACCCATTTCTTTTGAAGCCAGTTGATTATTGTTAAGTGGATGCCAGTTTGTATTTTCTATGTTACCATGAAGTTTGTGGCAATAGTTCTACACAAATCAAGCATGCCAGTGCTTAAAGGTACACTTAATTCAGCACAATTTGTACCACATCACAGTAAAGATTTCCTAAAAGCATGATGAAATACTTTTTGAAATTTTGAAATCTGTGCATTTTTCACTGAAAAATCAAATCAAATCTTTGTTTACATGCATAAAAGACTGCCCATAGGCTACTCCATTACTGCAACCAATCAGGTTGCAGGGGTGCCCCCCATTCAAGTCAATAGTAAGGTTTTTGTCAGATTGGTAAAATATAACAGACCTTGTAAGGGGTTTATTTTCTCTTACCGAGAGCTGGTTTCTGCTCTCTTGTCTCTCTGGAATTTGATACGGAGCAGCTCAGTGCTCTGTGCAGAGATCCCAACAAACTAAAATGTAACCCTTACCACATCTATCTGTGTATGTCTGGAATGCTGGTACTCATCTAAAATGGGAAAGCTATGGGATAACTGTTCAGTGCAATGTAACCTGAGTCCAGAGGATGCTGATATCAGTCATAGCCTTCCCCCATAGAGTCTCACACACAACACACAGACTGAGCCTTGTTTTACTTACTGCAACAGTCAGTGGGCAGGATCGACTGTATGTAAACAGAGATTTAAGACTTACAATTTTGTAGCTGTTTTTAGTGTAATTAAAAAGTATAGATAATTTTAACATATAATCTTGTGCGGTTTCACACCATGAATACTTACAGTGAGCAACATACAATAATGTCAATGTGTTTAAGCCCATAACAGACCATAGTGTACACCAACCCATTGAAGATAGTTAGACCAGGAGACTTGACCAGTTTGGATGTCTGAGCTCAGTGTTGGATTGTGCCAGAGGGATGACTGTTTATTAAATGTTAGTTGTAATTTATATTTATGAAAGGCTCCAAGCAGAGACTAATAAGTGACCTGGTTTTTCTTTCCATTCCTAGAGTAGGTGTCTGGAAGCAACATCACATACAATACTCCCAGGAATGTTCAGAGAAAAAGATGATATCAAGAAGATTCCTCTAAATTTGATACAAGAAAAACCCTCACCCAAGAGAGAAAAGGTTAAGAAGGAGTCCTCAAAAATAGGAGGAGCTCAGGAAAAAATATTTGGACAATGGGAGGTCCCTGGAGAAATGCGTTTGCTAAAAAGAGATATCACAGATAAAATACGTCTGAAGAAGGAGGGGGCGACTTCAGATACAAAAAGTCTAGGGGAGGATTTTCAAGATGATGAAATACTAAAAATGGTCATGAAGATCTCAGAAGCAGAGTGTAAGAAGTTAGGAGCCTTAGACAGAGAAATGCCAAAAACTATACAAAGGAGCTCAGAAAAGGATGTGGCAAAAATGAAGGCTCCTGATATAGACAAACTAAAGGGGGTGAAGGAGGACAACTTGTGTAAAAAGAGTCTAAAGAAGACCCGGAAAAGTTCCCATAAATTAATAAGGAAGGAACCTTCAGCCAAAGATCTGATAAAGAGGGGGCACGTGGATAAGGAGGTTGAAATAAAGGTGATTCATGAAACTGATAGTTTGGAGGAAATGTTAGATAAGGAAGTTCTTAAGATTATTGAAGACAGTTTTGAAACTTTCATAAAGGAGAAGACTTCAAAAAAAGACACTCCAAAGAGGGTGTACCCCAAAACAGTTGGAAAAATAAAGATGCCAGAGGCATTAACACAATATGAGATGAACATGGAGAACCTAGAGGCAGAGATTCTCAAGATGATCAACAGTGGTACCCAAGACTTACTAAGAGGAGAAGTTCCAGAAGTGAAAAAGGGGATTTTAAAAAAAGAGGTAGTGGGAAAAAAGCCTTCAGATTCAAAACCTTTACAAAAGATCAAGCAAGAACCACAAGACAAAGAGGAAGAAGATATGCAGATAACTATTTCAGATATTGAAACTTTAAAAGAGAAGAAGGAGTTGATGGTTGATGGAGAGATCCAAAAGCTGTCTAAGAAATCTTCTCAGAAGTTGGATGCAAGAAAGATTGTGCCAGAAACAGATATCCAACAATCGATGACTGAGAAAGTACTAGAGGATGAGGTTCTAAAGATCATTCAAGAAAGTTCTGAAAGCTTACATAGGTTAAGGGAAGCATCCTCTAGACTTTTGACTGGAAGACAGAAGAGTATATCAAGAGAAACGCTCAAATCACTAAAAGAGGACACTCTGGACAAAGGTATTTTAAAAATACTGAGGAAAACTTCAAGAAAGTTAAAAGAGGAAAAGTCTGAGAGAGAGATGCCAAAGAAGGTCTCGGAAAAAGTTGGAAGAAAAGAGGTGTCAGAAACAGATGAGAAAGTGAAGAGAGATATATCCAGTGGAGAAATCCCAAAGAATATCTGGGAAAAAGAATTTAGAAGTTTGGAGTTCATAAACCTAGAAGAATTAGTAAAGGAGGAAAAGTCTAGCGGAGAAAGCCCAAGAATGATGCAGGGAGTGGTCTTAGTAATGGAGAAGGATGATGTGTCAAATGTGGAAATGTCAACCAAAAGTTCTGAAAAGTTTAATTATTTTGGAAAAGCTCTTAGTGGGATAAGTGGAGAATTCACAGAAAAGGAGTTTACTGGTCAGGAGATATCAGACAGAGAAATCGTGAAGAAGATCTCAGAAAAAGAAATAGAGGTGCAAGAGACAGACAAATTAATAAAGGAGGAACGGTCCAGTGGAGAAATTCAAATATTGAAGGTTGAATCCTCAGAACAGAAAGTGAAGGAGGAGATTTTAGACAAATTGGCTCCAAATGTGGACTTATCAACCAAAGCTTCTGAAAAACTTAGCAAGGCCCTAGAGACAGAAACAATATGTAGGGATAGGGGAAAACTACCAAAAATGGAGTTTAAGGCACAGGAAACAGCTACAGAGTATATGAAAAAGTTAATAATAGCAGAGGCTACCGAAAACATTGTCTATGAAAAAGAGGCTGAAAGTGTGGCGCTGACAAAATTAGAAACTCTAGGTGTCACAAAAGAGAAAACACCAAAAACACAACTTATAAAGATAGAAGAGAAAAGTTCAGAAGATTTAAGGACTTTTGGTAGAAAATTCCAAGAGTTAAAAAAGAGAGGATTCCAAGAAAGGGAAGCTGGTAAATTTCCTAAAGGTTCGGAAATTAAAATGGTGATAAAGGAGGAGATGTTAGACCAAGAGGTTTCAAAGGTGATCAAGATACGTTCACATACATTAGTGAAGGGTGAAATCTCACCTGAAGAACTGATAAATAAGGATGTTGGAAGAAGAGTGACCATCGAAACAGATACTGTGCAAGTGATGAAGGAGGAGATGTTAAATAAAGAGCTGCTGACGACAGTCAAGAAAAGTTCTGAAAAGTTAGTAACAAAGGGAGACACAAGTATAGACATCCTTAAAGCAATGAAGGAGGAAAACATTGAAATTGAAATTAAAGAGTTACCAACAACAGATCCCAAACTCCTTATTACAGACACCAAAATGGTAACAGAAAAAGATTTTGGAGAAATGGGTAAGCCAAAAATAATAATGAAGGTTGAGACTCTAAGCAGAGAAAGGGGACCACTAGATACAGGAATGGCCACCAAAGATTCAGTAACTCTTTTAGCAGCGAAGGCGATCTCTGAGAAATCCCTAAAAGGAGAAGCTTTGGACCAAGAAATACTAAAGATGAAGTCTGATGAAGAACTTGAAGGCACACAAACTCCCATCACTGTGAAGAAGGAGTTCTCAGATTTAGAAGTGATGAAGAAACAGAAATTTGATGAAGAGATTCCAGAGGTGATCAGGATGAGATCCCAGACATCATTAACAAAGGGGAGTTCAGTCAAAGAAATAATATCAGAGACTGAGGATTATCGAAGAATGGAAATGTTAAACAAAGTCGGAGAAATTCCAGAGATGATTGAGTTGGGAATAAAGGGCAATGGAAAACTGGAGGGAAAGACACTTAAAGCCACTGATAAAAGTTCAAGGACATTCATGAAAGCAGAGACCCCAGACAGTGAAATCTTAGAGAAGATTGAAATGGATAGGATGAGCAATGAATCACTTAAAGTGATTGGGAAGAGTTCAGGAAAGTTCATAAGAATTAATTTCCCAGACACCATGAGGAAGGGTCTTTCGGACATTGAAAGAAAATATATACCAGATGCACCTATGCCACAAGTGACCCACGCGACTTTAGCCAAAGAGTTGCAAAAGGCAGCCGAGACAAGCTCCCGAAGTTCTATAAAAGAAGAAATTTCAGATAAGGAAAAAAAAAGAATAGTCCCAGAAAAAGATCGTGTAAAACTGGAAAAGACTGAAAAGGAAACCTACTCCAAATTGGTGTTAAAGAGTGAGAAAGAGATAGAAAGAATGAAAGTCCAAGATTCAGGGACCCCAACCAAACCAAAATTAAAAAGTGAGAACAATGTAGAAAAAATGATATTCCCAGATTCAGAGACCCCCTCCAAACTAATGCTAAAAAGTGAGAAGGAGGATGAAAGAAGGAAAATCCAAGATTATGAGACCCTCCCGAAACTGATCCTAAAAAGTAAGGAAGAGGTTGAAAGAATCAAATTCCCAGATTTAGAGACCCCATCCAAACTAATACTAAGAAGTAAGGATGAGGTTGAAAGAATGAAATTCCAAGATTTAGAGACCCCTGCCAAACCAGTGCTAAAGAGTGAGAAAGATGTTGAAAGACCAAAGGCACAATATATTAAAGAGAAGCAAAAAGCAGCTGAGACAAGCTCAGTCGATTCAATAACAGAGGAAAGAATAGAGTTTCTTGATTCCGAGACCTTTTCAAAATTGATTGAGAATGAGAAAGAGCTTGAAAGAATGAAATCCCCTGATTTAGAAACCCCCTCTAAATCAGTTATAAAGGAAGAGAAAGATAATGAAAGACTGAAAGCAAAATACATCAAAGAAATGCAAAAAGCAGCTGAGACAAGCTCAGTCGATTCAATAACAGAGGAAAGAATAGAGTTTCTTGATTCCGAGACCTTTTCAAAATTAATGCTAAAGAATGAGAAAGAGCTTGAAAGAATGAAATCCCCTGATTTAGAAACACCCTCCAAATCAGTTCTAAAGGAAGAGAAAGATAATGAAAGACTGAAAGCAAAATACATCAAAGAAATGCAAAAAGCAGCTGAGACAAGCTCTGAAGGCTCCATAAAAGAGGAAATTTCATATAAAGAGAGAGAGAAACTGGCTCCAGATAATGATCTGATAATGCTGGTAGCCATTGATAAGGAAAAGCCACTGCAGTCGACCCCCTCAAAACCAATGCTAAAAAGTGAGAAAGAGCTTGAACGAGGGAAGTTTCTTGATTCAGAGACCTACTCCAAATTGATGCTACTGAGTGAGAAAGAGATGGAAAGAATGACATTTCCAGATTCAGATACCTCCAGATCACTGCTCAAGAGCAAGAAAGAGGAGGGGATAACTATATTCTTTGATTCAGGGACCTCCTCCAAACTAATGACACTAAGTGAGAACGATATGGAAAAAATGACATTTCTAGATACAGGGACCCCCATATCAATGCTTAAGAGTGAGAAAGAAGTTGAAAAGATGACATTCCTTGATTCAGAGATCTCTCCAGAATCAATGCCAATGAGTGAAAAAGAGGTTGAAAGGGCAAAATATAAAACCATCAAAGACTCGCAAAAAGCATCTGAGACAAGCTCTGATAGTTCCATTAAAGAGGAAATTTCAGATAAGGAAATAGAACCAATGACTCCGGAACATGACTTGATCATTCTGGGAGCCATTAAAAATGAAAAGACACCAGATACAAAGACCAAAGCCAAATATATCCCAAAGAGTGAGAAAGAGGTTGAAAGAATGCAATTCCCAGATTCAGAGACCCCCAAATCAATGCTTATAACTGAAAAAGAGCTTGAAAGTTTGACATTTCTTGATTCAGAGTCCCCAAAAATAATGTTAATTATGGATAAAGAGTTTGAAAGAATGAAATCTCCTGATGCAACGGGTGAGAAAGAGGTTGAAAGAACGAAATTTCAGCAAAAGGCTGCCGAGACAAGCTCTGAAAGCTCAATAAAAGAGGAAATTCCAGATATAGAAATTGAACAAATAGTCCTTGAAAAAGACCTAATAATATTGGGAACCACTAAAACGGAAAAGGCACCAGATTCCGAGAGACCCACAAAACCAACGCTAAAAACTGAGAAAGAACTAGAAAGAATGAAATCCCCTGACTCAGAGACCCCCTACAAACTAATTCCAAAGAGTGAGAATGAGGCTGAAAGAGTGAGAGTACTAGACTCAGAGACTTCCAAACCAATGCCAATGACTGAGAAAGAACTTGTAATAATACAATTCCCAGATTCAGAGACCTTCACAATGATGCCAAAAAGTGAGAATGATTTCGAAAGAATGAAACTCCCTGATATAGAGAAATCTTATAAACCAATTGCCAAGAGCGAGAAAGAAGTCAAAAGTATGAAACTGACAGATTCAGAAACCTCAAAAATTGAAAAAGAGTTTGAAAGAAACAAATTTCAAGATTCGGAGTACTCGCCAAAAGTAATATCTAAGAGTTATAAAGAGGGTGAAAGAGCACAATCTGAAGATTCAGAGACCTCCTCCAAGGAAATGCTCAAGGGTGAGAAAAAAGTTGAAAGAAAAAAATCGCAAGACTTGGTGACCTCTTCTAGAGTACTGCAAAAGAGTGAGAATGAGATAGAAAGAAGAAAGCTCCCGGATATAGAAAACCTCAAACGAAAGGATGAAGCATCAGATACAAGTCCAGAAAGAGTGATAAATGGAGGAATTATTGTTTCACAGTTGCCAGAAGTGTTGAAGAGCAAGGCCTTAGAAACTGAAGTTGGGAAGAAGGCAGCTCCAGATTCAATGAGCTTACCATCAATATCACCAGAGCCAATAGACAGGTGGGATATTTGCATAATATGTAAATCCCCATCATGTTGTCCAATGTTATTAAAGCAGTATTGTGTGTGCATGTGTGATCTACCATCTATGTCTTTGTGTACATATAAAATGGTAACGTGTTCAACCTAAATTTAGGCTAAGATAAGCACAGAGAACCACTGAAAAACATTGCAAACCAAAATGTATAGCTGATACTCAACTGTTTGGAGGGGAGTGGGGAGGAGATCTAATATGGGAACATTTGTTCTGTGTTACTTTAGGTTTGTGAAGAACTAAAATGCCATAAAAATAATGTATTATTATGTCTTTTAGGGATTTAACCTTGACACTTGAGAAGGAACAAATCAAAGCCCTGATGGATCATACAAGGATTGACAAAGAGATGTATCCAACAAAGGGGTACCCTGAGGGGATTGAGCTTGTAAAAGTATCAGATAAAGGAAAACCGCTGAGTAGGATCTTCAGCAAAGAGAGGAGAGGGCTTTCCATTAAAAGCAGCAAAGAAGAGGACAAGAGCCTCAACCAAGAGGACAAGAGCCTCAATGGTGAAAAGCCCTCAGCCACAAGTGATGAGAAACAGTACTTGGAAGACAAATGGAAACAACCAAGAGATGATCAGGAGAGGCAGACCACCTCCGAGAAAGGAAAACCTGAGGTGGATAAAGGTTTAAGGAAGTTACTGTCAGTGATCACAGTTGTAGATGGTTCAGGAGAACCCATTGTTTCCACACCTACAAGAGAAAGACAGCCAAGAGACACCTCTGGTACAGACAGAGGGACCAGTGAAAGAGAAGACAGACAGCAAGAAGGAGAGGAGGAGCAAGAAGTCATTCCTGAAGTGATAGAGAAGATCCCCAAGGCAACTCTGGATAAAGGCGAAGAGACATGGCCAACAGAGAGACTTGGGGAAGACAAAGAATCAGAGCTAGAACCAAGCTCTGATAAAGACAGAAGGTCCCAAGTAATAGGAGGACCTGGTATAGGAGGACTTGGTATCGACACCGAGAAACAGCTAACACAGACCCTCAGTAAAGACATAAAGACAGAACCAGCAAAGAGTCCCAGTAAAGCGAAAGGAGCAAAGGTCAAGAAGACTCCAAGTAAAAATACAGAAGGGCAAAGCCCCCCAAAAGACAAAGACATAAAACCCCAAAAGACTCCAAGTAAGGACAGTAAGACAAAGCTTAAGAAGACCCAGAGTAAAGACACAAAGCCTGGACAGACTGCTAAAACCCAGACCAAAACCACCCAAAGTAAGGAGAAAGATTTGAAACCAACCTCAAGTCCAAGTAAAGTAAAAGAGACACGAATCAAGAAAACCCCAAGTAAAGACATTGAGACACAACTCAAAAAGAAAACAAGTAAGGACACAGAGACACTTCGGACTGAGAGTCCCAGTAAGGATAAAGAACCACAACCTAAGGTTCCAAGTAAAGATGTAGATCAACAGCTCAAGAAGACTCAGAATAAAGACACAGAACCAAAGCTCATAAAGACCACAACTAAAGAAACAGAGGCAAAACCAATTGGGAGCCCCAGTAAGGAGAAAGAGCCACTTCTCAAGAAGATCCTGAGTAAAGACACAGAGATAGAAATCAAGAAAATGCAGACTAAAGACATAGAGCAACAGATCAAGAAGACAACGATTAAAGATATAGAGACACAGCAAATTGAGAGCCTTAGTAAAGACAAAGAGTCCCAGCTGAAGAAGGCTCAGAGTAAAGACATAGAGCCACAGCTGAAGAAGGCTCAGAGTAAAGACATAGAACTGCAGCTGAAGAAGACACAGAGTAAAGACGCAGGGCAACAGATCAAGAAGACCACAAGTAAAGACACAGGGCCACGACAAATTGAGAGCCTTACTAAAGAGAAAGAGACACAATTCAAGAAGACTCCAAGTAAAGATACAGAGCTACAACCCAGGAGGACTCCTAGTATAGACACAAAGACACAGATACAGGAGACCCCAAGTAAGGACATAGAGACATCAATTAAGAAGATCACAAGTACAGACTCGGAGGCACAAAATAAGGAGATCCAGATTAAAGAACTAGAGATTCCCATTAAAGACAAAGAGGCACCAAGGAAGATCCCAAGTAGTGTCCCAGAAACTCAATCCAGGGAAGATACTGATACACAGCTGCAGAAACCTCCAAGTAAAGATCTCAAGACACAAACTGGAAAGATACCAGTCAAAGAGAGAGAGAAAAAGTTTTTGAAGACACCAAGCAAAGCAATTGAACTCCAGATTAAAGAGACTCTAAGTAAAGAAGCACAGTTTAAGGACATTCTAAGTAAAGACACAGATGCACGGGTTATGAAGGTGTCACATAAGGAACAAGAGGATGTGTCAAGTAAAATAGAAGCTAAGACCACGCATGAAGAAGCTATTAAAGATAAAGCAACGCAGGTACGTTTCCAGGTTATGATGTTTTTTTAAGGCCATATTGTTCTTATGTGGGTCAATAAAATTAACCCCACCCACGCCAGCAGCAGGCGTAAATATCAACACAGTATGCATCCCTTCTAGGGATATTTGTGGTTGAAAGCTCATTGTTCCCTTACTGCTTAGTTGTATCCCACCGTCCTACTGGGAAAATATGTGAGTGTCTGGACTTTAATGAGCTTGACACCCCCTCACACATCTCTTAAGGACCCTTTCTTGTACTTTCATTTCAGTGATATGATTATTTTTTGTTTTGGGACACTTAGTTACAAAACAAATAAGTCAGAGGTGCTCATCAGAGAACGAAACAACCTTAATAGGTTAGTTCTATGGCCATGATAAGCCACTCTGAGAGCAACCTCTTTTAGCTCACTTGTGGCCTTCACAGGGAGAAATATCCTGTAGTATATCAGTCTGGTCCCACTCAAAAGAGTGATCCAGCCCCGAAATGCCAGGCAATTCTACCCTGAACAGGAGAAACAGCAAACACAGACGCGTTTCGGCCTTTATGGGCTTCGTCAGTGAGGAGCAGCTGAATTCCTTAAGGCACAGTGAGCAAGGGGTTCACGTCTGGAGTCCCCTATTACCCTTAGGGAGACTAAACCCTAAAGGTAATTTGCATATACAAAACAACTAAGTCAGAGGTGCTCATCAGAGAACGAACCAACCTTAATAGGTTAGTTCTATGGCCATGATAAGCCACTCTGAGAGCACCTCTTTTAGCTCACTTGTGCCCTTCACAGGGAGAAATATCCTGTAGTATATCAGTCTGGTCCCACTCAAAAGAGTGACCCAGCCCCGAAATACCAGGCAATTCTACCCTAACCAGGAGAAACAGCAAACCCCAGGCACATAGTTACATATATTCGTCTCTGTAGAAAGCAGATTTGAAAATAACTGCTCCACAGATAGATCCGTCTAAAACCACAATCTTGTTACAGTAACCATTTCCCATCTTGCTCGACACATGCTATCACATAAACTAATATAATAAAAAAGTTCTAAAATCTATAAATACTTCATGATAAAGAAATATAGCCTGCAACCTATATCCTAGTTCACCAAAAATACTTTATTGTGCCACAACACACAACTTATATACAGTTCTGAGCAATGAAGTCCGTGTCTGTCTACTTAGGTCAAGTTCACAGCCACCATCAGTCCTAGAATCCAAAGCTATACCACCATCGAGCTGGCCATGTCATGCTTTTTTAGGCTTTCTCTGGATAGCCTGGGAAACCAATGTTACATTTAATAGATTCCTTTATGCTGTGGATGGCATAGTAAGACATTACCTTGGTGTATTGATGACTTGGTGTATTAGAATATTAATACTCTGTTGTATTATTTTATCAATGTTGTGATGTTTTATTAGTATGCCTTGGTATTGGTGTATCTGTATTTCTCGACTTATTTACTTTATAATATAATAATTTTAGGATGAAATGTTTTCTTCTCTGGCAGGTGAACGAGAGCACACTAAAAGGACGGAGAGGTTTCTTTGATCAACCAATTGGAGAGACCAGAGGGCTAATGAGACCAAGGCCACAAGAAGGACCTGGACGAGATAGGTGAGTTACAGTAACCAGGTTAGCTGATTACGTAGGTGCCATTAGTGTTAGCATGGCCGGATTTTTTATTAGGCCAACTCGGCAGCTGCATATTGGTGCTTCCCTGTGAAGGGTGCCTCATTTGAGACTTCAACATGTTTCTTGAAATGCAATGAGGCTGTCACTGAATGGAGAGCAATAATGTGAGTACAAAGTGTTGAAAGCTTAATGTGGGCGGGGGATCCTCACCAATGTACACATATGGGCCGGCTAAGAAAGTTGTGTCAAGAAGCGCTATAGATGTAAATCCAGCCATCAATGTATGACCATATCAGTATGAGTCAGCACATGTGTGTGTATCAATGTACATGAGTTTTTAGACATGGTTGTTGGGGCTTCTTGTACTTAGTTGGCGGCTTGGACCACAGGCCCCAGGCAGAATTCTGGGAGCAGTACTGGAAGTAACACACACACACAAAGGTTCTCAGTACAGGCTTGTTTATTGGTTCGTCATAACATAGGTTATATACTTGCTAAAGAAGGCGGATATTAGAGGCGAGTTACACTATAGACGTTAGTCGGACAAGGACAGATAATCAGGTGTTTTCTGTTTCTTAGAATAACAAAAAAGGAATTGTCTGTGGTTAGTACATGAGTAAGGTCGCAAGATGTCCCAAGGACAAAAACATGTTATTGCGGTTAGCCTATATTTCATGTGAATATGTCAGCAAAATATGTTAACCCCTTCATTTGTATATGTGTTGAAAGTAACATTCAGAATTTTACCCTTCCAATATGTTAAACAATATAATCACAACTGTCTTGTGGTTGTCTCTGACAGAGATGAGGAGGAGTACCTTATGAAGGCCCCCAAGCCAGCGGTCCTTCCTGACAGGATGCAAGTAATGAAGGACATACCTCTGGACTGGCTGTCTCTCAAAAACGTGGAGCATTCTTACCGGCCCTTACCGCCACCTGCACGAGATACCTTCAAGCCACCAGACAGTCTCTACTCCCAGACAACCTCATCGCAGCAACTTCCAATCAAGAAGATACTGCGGGAGCTGACTGCACCCACCATGCCCAGGAGACATCAGTGTATAAGAAAGAGGAGCAAAGATTCTGGGATACAGAGGACCTCTGTGGAAAGGACCCGTGTGTCATCTTCACCTCAAATGTCTCGACAGGTGTATGTTTCCAGTGAGATGTTGGAAGAAGCAATGCCATCTCCTATTGTCATCTTAACTCCTCAGCAAGTGGAAGGTAAGCGTGGTATTTTGGTGGGTATGTGACAGAGGAACTGCTCTTTTTAGTGTGTCCAACTATTTTTCCTCAACTACTCTTGGCTGAGAACATTCCAGTGTCTCTACAAGGGCACAAGTCTTGAACAAGAGTAACATACACAGAGAGTAAGGTTGAGCCCATCTCTACCTAATCCTGTTATTTCCAGCCTTCCAGTATGCATTTGAGATCTTCCGAAAGGACAGAGCCAACAGGATGGACATGTACGACCTTCAGTACTCGATGGGCACCATGGGCATCCACCTCACTCACCAAGACACATTTGAGGCTCTGAAGAGTGCAGATATTGATGGTAAGTTGCAGACACCACAAGAATGCCTATGGCCGTGAGTAAATAATCAGCAAATGTGCATTTGGGTCTGGTCTGGAGGGGTCTGATCTACAATTATATTCTTTGTATTCTCCTTTCTCCCTCCAGGAGATGGGAAGGTGAATTTTTCAGACTTCCTAGCGGTGGTGACGGATGACTATCGCTTTTTCCTGTCAATTGGTGAGTGTCTTTCCGTTTGTGAGTAGACGTGTGTATGGATTTCTGTGTGTACTTGTCTGTGTGTATCCCTATTTACATATATATAAGTATGTGCACAAGTGTGTATATCTATATTCCGTGTGCACAAGTTCTGGGGTTCCACCCATCACATATATAGTTGTGAGCGTACGAGTCGTTGCTCACGCTTGCGGGCTCGCGTAGCGAGCCCGCGGCCCTCGCGAAGCGAGGTCACTGGGCAAGGGCCTCAGTTGCTGGCATGGAGCGCCGAAGGCGCTCCATGCCAGCAACTGAGGCCCCTCGCGAAGCGAGGGCCTCAGTTGCTGGCGAGGTCACTGGGCACGGGTCTCAGTTGCTGGCATGGAGCGCCGAAGGCGCTCCATGTCAGCAACTGAGGCCCCTCGCGAAGCGAGGGCCTTAGTTGCTGGCGAGGTCACTGGGCAAGGGCCTCAAACCCTCGCAAAATTCACGTCGCTACTCAAAAAACACGACACACAAATTACGACACTCGCTACATTTTACGAGGCACGCAAACAACGTACGAAACACGTTACCACACATTACGACCTCGCAAACATCGGACGCAACACGCCGACATACAAACATTTAAAACACAATACATACACACAGCACATACATAAAAAACTTACCTACACCAAGAGGGAGCACCCAGGACCTCAAAAATGCAACTTACACCTCGATTTTACTCGAAATAAAACAGTTTAGAGACTAAAAAAAAAACGAAGCGAGAGAAAAAATGGCCGCCGAACAAAACGAAAACGAGGCTACAGCACTCTAAACTCGCAAAACACCACAAGAAACTCGCAAAACACCACAAAACACCTACGGATATTCCGATACAGACCTATACCACACATTACTCGCCATTTTACACCAATGCGGAAGTACACGACTACGCTAACGGTTTGGTCTCGCGCACGCACAGTGTTACACTGCACACATTCAGCATGCTTATACAGCAGCTCCACACCACTAATGCTGCAGCAACATCAACACAGATTGCCAGCTCTTCATCACAATGCTTCAAAATAGGTACACTATATTCATTTACTAATTTAGCTACCTTACAATTTCATTGCCGTCATTTTTTGACGGGCAATTCGCTAGTCACATATATAGTTGTGAGCGTACGAGTTGTTGCTAACGCTGCGGGCTCGCACAGCGAGCCAAGGCCCTCGCAAAGCGAGGGCACTGGGCGAGGGTCTCAGTTGCTGGCATGGAGCGCCGTAGGCGCTCCATGCCAGCAACTGCGACCCTCGCAAACTTCACGTCGCAACCCAAAGAGCACGACACACACATTACGACACCCCCAAACAACATACGACACACGTTCACACACATTACAGCCTCGCAACACTCGGACGCAACTCGCGAACATTACAAAATGTCAAACACAATACATACACACAGCACATACATAAAAACCTTACCTACACCAAGAGGGAGCACCCAGGACCTCAAAAATGCAACTTAGACCTTCATTTTACTCGAAATAAAAGAGTTTAAACACTAAACAATTTGCTAAGCGACACAAAAAATGGCCGACGCACAAAACGAAAACGAGGCTACACACGCAAACACCATACGAGACACGTTACCACACATTACGACCTCGCAAACCTCGGACGCAACACGCCGACATACAAACATTTAAAACACAATAAATACACACAACACACACATAAAAAGCTTACCTACAGCAAGAGGAACCAGCCAGCACCTCAAAAAACCAAGTTACACCTTCATTTACATAAAAAAAAACACTTTAGACACTAAGAAAATCGCTAAGCGAGAGAAAAAATGGCCGCCGAAAAAAACGAAAACGAGGCTACAGCACTCTCATCACGTAAAACACCACAAGAAACTCGCAAAACAACACACGAAACTCGAAAAACCCCACGAAGCACCGACGGATAATCCGCAAAAACGCATACAACAGATAACCCGCCATTTTACGGCAATGCGGAAGTACACGACTACGCTAACGGTTTGGTCTCGCGCACGCACAGTGTTACACTGCACACATTCAGCACGCTTACACAGCAGCTCCACACCACTAATGCTGCAGCAACCTCAAAACATATTGCCAGCTCTTCAACACAATGCTTCAAAATACGTAAAGTATATTCATTTATTAATGTATTACATATGTCATTATTATACACCAAACAGCATTAGATACCTTACAATTTCATTGCCGTCATTTTTTGACGGGCAATTCGCTAGTGTTGAAATAAATGTGAGGGCCTTTGTGCATCCACATCAGTTCATATGTTATTGTGTCCTGTTGGTGAGTGATGTCACTGTCTGTGTGTCATGGTGTCCTGGTCTTGTGGGTCAGTGTGTGTGTGTCATTGTGTCCTGCTGATGCGGGTCAGTCTGTGTGTGTCATTGTGTCCTGTTTTTGTGGTCAGTCTATGTCACAATGCCCTGTTTGTGTGGGTCAGTGTGTGTGTGTCCCAGCTTCCTCTTGTTGTGGGTCAGTCTGTGTGTGTCATTGTGTCCTGTTTTTGTGGTCAGTCTATGTCACAATGCCCTGTTTGTGTGGGTCAGTGTGTGTGTGTCCCAGCTTCCTCTTGTTGTGGGTCAGTCTGTGTGTGTCATTGTGTCCTGTTTTTGTGGTCAGTCTATGTCACAATGCCCTGTTTGTGTGGGTCAGTGTGTGTGTGTCCCAGCTTCCTCTTGTTGTGGGTCAGTATGTGTGTGTCATTGTGTCCTGTTTTTGTGGGTCAGTCTATGTCACAATGCCCTGTTGGTGTGGGTCAGTGTGTGTGTGTCACAGCTTTCTCTTGTTGTGGGTCAGTCTGTGTGTGTCATTGTGTCCTGTTTTTGTGGGTCAGTCTATGTCACAATGCCCTGTTGGTGTGGGTCAGTGTGTGTGTGTGTCACAGCTTCCTCTTGTTGTGGGTCAGTCTGTGTGTGTCATTGTGTCCTGTTTTTGTGGTCAGTCTATGTCACAATGCCCTGTTGGTGTGGGTCAGTGTGTGTGTGTCACAGCTTCCTCTTGTTGTGGGGTAGTCTGTGTGTGGCATTGTGTCCTGTTTTTGTGGTCAGTCTATGTCACAATGCCCTGTTTGTGTGGGTCAGTGTGTGTGTGTCCCAGCTTCCTCTTGTTGTGGGTCAGTCTGTGTGTGTCATTGTGTCCTGTTTTTGTGGTCAGTCTATGTCACAATGCCCTGTTTGTGTGGGTCAGTGTGTGTGTGTCCCAGCTTCCTCTTGTTGTGGGTCAGTATGTGTGTGTCATTGTGTCCTGTTTTTGTGGGTCAGTCTATGTCACAATGCCCTGTTGGTGTGGGTCAGTGTGTGTCACAGCTTTCTCTTGTTGTGGGTCAGTCTGTGTGTGTCATTGTGTCCTGTTTTTGTGGTCAGTCTATGTCACAATGCCCTGTTTGTGTGGGTCAGTGTGTGTGTGTCACAGCTTCCTCTTGTTGTGGGGTAGTCTGTGTGTGGCATTGTGTCCTGTTTTTGTGGGTCAGTCTATGTCACAATGTCCTGTTGGTGTGGGTCAGTGTGTGTGTGTCACAGCTTCCTCTTGTTGTGGGTCAGTCTGTGTGTGTCATTGTGTCCTGTTTTTGTGGGTCAGTCTATGTCACAATGCTCTGTTGGTGTGGGTCAGTGTGTGTCACAGCTTTCTCTTGTTGTGGGTCAGTCTGTGTGTGTCATTGTGTCCTGTTTTTGTGGTCAGTCTATGTCACAATGCCCTGTTGGTGTGGGTCAGTGTGTGTGTGTCACAGCTTCCTCTTGTTGTGGGGTAGTCTGTGTGTGGCATTGTGTCCTGTTTTTGTGGGTCAGTCTATGTCACAATGCCCTGTTGGTGTGGGTCAGTGTGTGTGTGTCACAGCTTCCTCTTGTTGTGGGGTAGTCTGTGTGTGGCATTGTGTCCTGTTTTGTGGTCAGTCTATGTCACAATGCCCTGTTGGTGTGGGTCAGTGTGTGTGTGTCACAGCTTCCTCTTGTTGTGGGTCAGTCTGTGTGTGGCATTGTGTCCTGTTTTTGTGGGTCAGTCTATGTCACAATGCCCTGTTTGTGTGGGTCAGTGTGTGTGTGTCCCAGCTTCCTCTTGTTGTGGGTCAGTCTGTGTGTGGCATTGTGTCCTGTTTTTGTGGTCAGTCTATGTCACAATGCCCTGTTGGTGTGGGTCAGTGTGTGTGTGTCACAGCTTCCTCTTGTTGTGGGGTAGTCTGTGTGTGGCATTGTGTCCTGTTTTTGTGGGTCAGTCTATGTCACAATGCCCTGTTGGTGTGGGTCAGTGTGTGTGTGTCACAGCTTCCTCTTGTTGTGGGGTAGTCTGTGTGTGTCATTGTGTCCTGTTTTTGTGGGTCAGTCTATGTCACAATGCCCTGTTGGTGTGGGTCAGTGTGTGTGTGTCCCAGCTTCCTCTTGTTGTGGGTCAGTCTGTGTGTGTCATTGTGTCCTGTTTTTGTGGGTCAGTCTATGTCACAATGCCCTGTTGGTGTGGGTCAGTGTGTGTGTCACAGCTTCCTCTTGTTGTGGGGTAGTCTGTGTGTGGCATTGTGTCCTGCTGGTGCGGGTCAGTCTGTTGCTGTTGGCCATTCCATATGTGTCCTTGGTGTTGGTCAGTCTGTGTCACTGTTCTGCCCTTCTGCCCCCAGACAGGAGCCGTCTCTTACCCCTCACGGAGCAGCAGTATCTGGACACAGTGTTTCTGGACGCTGTGTGTCGACTGGTCGTCAAATCCGCTCTCCCCAACAAGGCAGCAGCTGAGATAGTGAAGTGAGCACTCCAGCACTCTCACACCACTCGCTAGCACTCTCACACCATTTGCTAGCACTCTCACACCACTTGCTAGCACTCTCACACCACTCACTAGCCCTCTCACACCACTCGCTACCCCTCTCATACCACTCGTTAAGCACTCTCACACCACTCGCTAGCACTCTCACACCATTTGCTAGCACTCTCACACCACTTACTAGCACTCTCACACCACTCACTAGCCCTCTCACACCACTCGCTAGCACTCTCACACCACTCATTAAGCACTCTCACACCACTCGTTAAGCATTCTCACACCACTCGCTAGCCCTCTCACACCATTCGCTCCAGCACTCTCACACCACTCACTAGCACTCTCACACAACTCGCTAGCCCTCTCACACCACTCGCTAGCACTCTCACACCACTTGCTCCAGCACTCTCACACCACTCGCTAGCACTCTCACACCACTTGCTCCAGCACTCTCACACAACTCGCTAGCACTCTCACACCACTTGCTCCAGCACTCTCACACCACTCGCTAGCACTCTCACACCACTTGCTCCAGCACTCTCACACAACTCGCTAGCACTCTCACACCACTTGCTCCACCACTCTCACACCACTCGCTAGCACTCTCACACCACTTGCTCCAGCACTCTCACACCTCTCGCTCAGCACTCTCACACCACTCGCTAGCACTCTCACACCACTTATTAGCACTCTCACACCACTCGCTCAGCACTCTCACACCACTTGCTCAGCACTCTCACACCACTCGCTAGCACTCTCACACCACTCACTCAGCACTCTCACACCACTTGCTAGCACTCTCACACCACTCATTAACACTCTCACACCACTCGCTCAGCACTCTCACACCACTTGCTCAGCACTCTCACACCACTCACTCAGCACTCTCACACCACTCGCTATCACTCTCACACCGCTCACTTCGCACTTACACACAACTTGCTTAAGCACTCTGACACTATTCGCTAGCACTCTCACACCACTCATTAGCACTCTCACAACACTTGCTCCAGCATTCTCACACCTCTCACTCAGCACTCTCACACCACTCGCTAGCACTCTTACACCACTCATTAGCACTCTCACACCACTCGCTCGCACTTGCACACCACTCGCTCCAGCATTCTCACACCACTCACTCAGCACTCTCACACCACTCGTTACCACACTCACACCACTTGCTCCAGCATTCTCATACCTCTCACTCAGCACTCTCACACCACTCGCTAGCACTCTCACACCACTCGTTAGCACTCTCACACCACTCGCTCAGCACTCTCACCCTACTTGCTCTGCACTATCACACCACTCGCTAGCGCTCACGTTATCATTAGAAAGACTGTTTCATTAAAAGGAGAGTACACTGGAAGGATTCAGAAACACTCTTTAGAGGCAGACACCTACCAGATTCAGTCTCAGACATTACAAGTCACAACATGATTTCTGCACCATCCGATAGAGGGTAGAAAAGGTTTTTTCTTTGTAAAATTGCAGCTAAATTAACTTATCTTACATTATGAGCTTTTGAAGTTAGTGCTCTTTGTCTGTTTCTGCCTCGGCAGGATACATAATAAGCTACAATGGCTTATGTTACATTTCAAATATTAGATCATATTGGTTATATTGTTCTTTTTCACCCATTGCAAACCATATTGAGACCTCACCAAAAGATAAAATCAGTCGACTATGAATATATATCATGTATTGTGATGCAATCTAACACACTTTAAAGCTGTCTTGCATTCCTTATATGTCACCTCTTGTCCCCCACTTGTCTGCAGTTACTACCAGATGAAATACAAAGCCATACCCAAATTTACACCACCAGAGACCCCCAAGTCTCAAGATTACCCCTCCAACTCCCAAATTATGGGCATGACAGACAGGGAACTTATGGAGTACCTGGAGGAGATCAAGGCAGAGAAAGGTCAGTTGAAGAACTCCTCCCGAGGACCTCCTCCTTTGTATAATACCATTATGGTAATGACATCTCTCTGCAGGTCCGGCCATGGGCAGCCCATATGAAGTGATCCCATGTGTACCCGTTTACGCCAAAACATTGGTGAAAGTTCCTGGCAGACCCCCAGGACCCAACCTGGCACGATGGCCCAAACTCGGGGAAGACTTTTATGAATCAGTGCTGGACACAGAGGAGCACTTCCATGACAAGACCCATCGTGGGATCCAGGTCTGTGGGTCCATATTTGGGAAGGTAGTGGGTTGGAGTTGAATATTGTGGGAGAGAAATTGGGAGCTTGGTAAGCCATAAAGACATGGCCAAGACACCTCTGAATAATTGTTCTATAGCATCTACAGCTTCTCAAATTGCCTTCAAGTATCTAACAAAGTACAGTTGCAAGCAAAAGTATGTGAACTCTTTGGAATGATATGGATTTCTGCACAAATTGGTCATAAAATGTGATCTGATCTTCATCTAAGTCACAACAGTAGACAATCACACTCTGCTTAAACTAATAACACACAAAGAATTAAATGTTACCATGTTGTTATTGAACACACCATGTAAACATTCACAGTGCAGGTGGAAAAAGTATGTGAACCCCTAGATTAATGACATCTCCAAAAGCTAATTGGAGTGCGGTGTCAGCCAACTGGAGTACAATCAATGAGATGAGATTGGAGGTGTTGGTTACAGCTGCCCTGTCCTATAAAAAACACACACCAGTTCTGGGTTTGCTTTTCACAAGAAGCATTGCCTGATGTAAATGATGCCTCACACAAAAGAGCTCTCAGAAGACCTACGATTAAGAATTGTTGACTTGCATAAAGCTGGAAAGGGTTATAAAAGTATCTCCAAAAGCCTTGCTGTTCATCAGTCCACGATAAGACAAATTGTCTATAAATGGAGAAAGTTCAGCACTGCTGCTACTCTCCCTAGGAGTGGCCGTCCTGTAAAGATGACTGCAAGAGCACAGCGCAGACTGCTCAATGAGGTGAAGAAGAATCCTAGAGTGTCAGCTAAAGACTTACAAAAGTCTCTGGCATATGCTAACATCCCTGTTCGCGAATCTACGATATGTAAAACACTAAACAAGAATGGATTTCATGGGAGGATACCACAAAGGAAGCCACTGCTATCCAAGCAAAACATTGCTGCACGTTTACAGTTTGCACAAGAGCACCTGGATGTTCCACAGCAGTACTGGCAAAATATTCTGTGGACAGATGAAACTAAAGTTGAGTTGTTTGGAAGAAACACACAACACTATGTGTGGAGAAAAAGAGGCACAGCACACCAACATCAAAACCTCATCCCAATTGTGAAGTACGGTGGTGGGGGCATCATGGTTTGGGGCTGCTTTGCTGCGTCAGGGCCTGGACGGATTGCTATCATCAAAGGAAAAATGAATTCCCAAGTTTATGAAGACATTTTGCAGGAGAACTTAAGGCCATCTGTCCACTAGCTGAAGCTCAACAGAATATGGGTGTTACAACAGGACAACGACCCAAAGCATAGAAGTAAATCAACAACAGAATGGGTTGAACAGAAGAAAATACGCCTTCTGAAGTGGCCCAGTCAGAGTCCTGACCTCAACCCGATAGAGATGTTGTGGCATGACCTCAAGAAAGCGATTAACACCAGACATCCCAAGAATATTGCTGAACTGAAACAGTTCTGTAAAGAGAAATGGTCAAGAATTACTCCTGACCGTTGTGCACATCTGATCTGCAACTACAGGAAACGTTTGGTTGTAGTTCTTGCTGCCAAAGGAGGTTCAACCAGTTATTAAATCCAAGTGTTCACATACTTTTTCCACCTGCACTGTGAATGTTTACATGGTGTGTTGAATAAAAACATGGCAACATGTAATACTTTGTGTGTTATTTGTTTAAGCAGAGTGTGATTGTCTATTGTTGTGACTTAGATGAAGATCAGATCACATTTTATGACCAATTTGTGCAGAAATCCATATCATTCCAAAGGGTTCACATACTTTTGCTTGCAACTGTATTTAATCTGTATGTAATCCATCAATAACTCAATGACCACTTGGATTATGGGAATCAGTGAGTAGTTGATACATGTTGGTCAACCCAGATGCATAGATGCATCAGCACAGAAACAGGGGTCATCATATCAGACTAGATCCACTAGCCCAACTTAAGCTGATCTATCTTTAGTTGCCATCAAGCTCTCTCTAAGGTTAGTTGGTTGCTTGTGTTATACAGTATAATGGGTGGACATAAGGATGGTTAGGTGTGTTATACGACATAATGGATGGACATAAGGTTAGTTGATTGGGTGTGCTATACAGTATAATGGGTGGATATAATGATAGTTGGTTGGGTGTGCTATACAGTATAATGGGTGGACATAAGGATAGTTGGTTGTTTGGTGAGTGTGTTATACAGTATAATGGGTGGACAGAAGGATGGTTGGGTGTGTTATACAGTATAATGGGTGTACATAAGGATAGTTGGTTGTTTGTGTTATACAGTATAATGGGTGGACATAAGGATGGTTGGGTGTGTTATACAGTATAATGGGTGTACATAAGGATAGTTGGTTGTTTGTGTTATACAGTATAATGGGTGGACATAAGGATAGTTGGTTGAGTGTGTTATACAGTATAATGGGTGGACATAAGGATGGTTGGGTGTGTTATACAGAATAATGGGTGGACATAAGGCTAGTTGGTTGGGTGTGTTATACAGTATAATGGGTGGGCATAAGGATAGTTTGATGGGTGTGTTATACAGTATAATGGGTGGACATAAGGATAGTTGGTTGGATGTGTTATACAGTATAATGGGTGAACCTAAGGCTAGTTGGTTGGGTGTGTTATACAGCATAATGGGTGGACATAAGGTTAGTTGGTTGAGTGTGTTATACAGTATAATGGGTGAACCTAAGGCTAGTTGGTTGGGTGTGTTATACAATATAATGGGTAGACATAAGGATGGTTGAGTGTGTTATACAGTATAATGGGTGGACATAAGGCTAGTTAGTTGGGTTGTATTATACAGTATAATGGGTGGACATAAGGCTAGTTGGTTGGGTGTGTTATACAGTATAATGGGTGGACATAAGGATAGTTTGATGGGTTTGTTATACAGTATAATGGGTGGACATAAGGATGGCTGGTTGGGTGTGTTATACAGTATAATGGGTGGACATAAGGATGGCTGGTTGGGTGTGTTATACAGTATAACGGGTGGACATAAGGCTAGTTGGTTGGGTGTGTTATACAGTATAATGGGTGGATATATTGATAGTTGGTTGTTTGTGTTCTACAGTATAATGGGTGGACATAAGGATGGTTGGTTGGGTATGTTATACAGTATAATGGGTGGACAAAAAGATAGTTGGTTGGGTGTGTTATACTGTATAATGGGTGGACATAAGGATAGTTTGATGCGTGTGTTATACAGTATAATGGGTGGACAGAAGGATGGTTGGGTGTGTTATACAGTATAATGGGTGGACATAAGGATAGTTGGTTGGGTGTGTTATACGGTATAATGGGTGGACATAAGGATAGTTGGTTGGTGTGTTATACAGTATGGTGGGTGGACATAAGGATAGTTGGTTGAGTGTGTTATCACATATATAGTTGTGAGCATGCGAGTTGTTGCTAACGCTTGCGGGCTCGCACAGCGAGCCAAGGCCCTCGCAAAGCGAGGACACTGGGCGAGGGCCTCAGTTGCTGACATGGCGCTCCATGCCAGCAACTGCGACCCTCGCAAACTTCACGTCGCAACGCAAATAACACGACACACACATTACGACACTCGCTACATTTTACGAGCAACGCAACAACATACGACACACGTTCACACACATTACGGCCTCGCAACACTCGGACGCAACTCGCGCACATTACAAAATTAAAAACACAATACATACACACAGCACATACATAAAAAGCTTACCTACAGCAACAGGGAGTATCCAGGACCTCAAAAATGCAACTCACACCTTGATTTCACTCAAAATAAAAGAGTTTGGACAATAAAAAATTTGCTAAGCGAGAGAATAAATGGCCGCCGAACAAAACGAAAACGAGGCTACACACGCAAACACCATACGAGACACATTACCAGACATTACGACCTCACAAACATCGGATGCAACACGCCGACATACAAACATTTAAAACACAATAAATACACACAACACATACATAAAACGCCACTAAAAGACACTAATAACATCGCTAAGCGAGAGAAAAAATGGCAGACGAAAAAAACGAAAACGAGGCTGGGTTGGGTCTGTTATACAGTATAATGGGTGGACATAAGGCTAGTTGGTTGGGTGTGTTATACAGTATAATGGGTGGACATAAGGATAGTTGGTTGGGTGTGTTATACAGTATAACGGGTGGACATAAGGCTAGTTGGTTGAGTGTGTTATACAGTATAATGGGCGGACATAAGGATGGTCGGTTAGGTGTGTTTTACAGTATAATGGGTGGACATAATGATGGTAGGTTAGGTGTGTTATACAGTATAATGGGTGGACATAAGGCTAGTTGGTTGAGTGTGTTTTACAGTATAATGGGTGGACATAATGATGGTCGGTTAGGTGTGTTATACTGTATAATGGGTGGACATAAGGCTAGTTGGTTGAGTGTGTTTTACAGTATAATGGGTGGACATAATGATGGTCGGTTAGGTGTGTTATACTGTATAATGGGTGGACTGGTTGGATTGGGTCACTAACTACTGGCTATGATTTCTAGGTGGACATCTATATACCAGGTTTCAAACGTCGAGTAAATCCTATAAGCATCGACCTGGGCCTGCCCAATAGGAAGCTGCAGAGACTTACAATGGATGAACACAAAGCAGTCAGAAAGAAGGTGGGCAACTCTTAGTCCGTTATAAGATTTGTTTACTAATCCCAAGATGTTTTATGATCAAAACCCAGTCCAGCCATGAAGGTCCCAGTATTGGCTTAGGTGTTGGAGAAAGACGGTCCTGTCATTGACTGGTACATGGATATTTTTTCCATCCCCAACCAGTCACCAGCCAGACAATGTCTAGTTGGAGACATGTCTGACATTGAAGGTCCTTCATCTTTAACCTAAGGTGGAAAGTAGAGTTCCTATCATGTTGGAACAAAGAAGTTATTCTGATCAGTAAGATGTAAATGTGGGGATTTATCAGCATTCACCTCTATATTTAATTCAATGTCCCATAATGCACCTCTTCTTAAATATTATAATACCACTCCTCAAAGTCTCCAGCACTCGATACATGGGACAGGAGTGGGTTCTACCATAAATGTTACCTTGACTAATACCCCAAGGTAATGCATATAAGTCTCAATATGACCAATTAATGCACTTGTTTGTAGGTGAACTATGGAAAGCAGCGTTTCTTAGAGGAAGCCTCCCAGAGGAAGTTGTCCTCCATGCTTCACTTCTGGGACGTGCTCCGAGGAGGCCAAATTAAGCAGGAGACTGGACACCCAGAGTTTTCCAACATCTTCTCCACTTACTCTTGGTCTTGGGATGCATATAAGGAATTACTAACCCCTGGAGACCTCTGGCGGTGGGACTCTCAACGACAGTGGGAGTCCACCAGTGGACCTGAAGGAACTGGCATCCAGTGGGATTTCAAGGGTGAGGGCGGTGGAGAAGTGGGAGATGACACTGTGGAATATGAGGATGATTGGGAAGATCTGGACCAGGATTATTCTGAAGATCCTGTGAGCCCCAAAAACAGATTGCAGATGAAAACCTGAATCCCCACAAGAGACTTACAAGCCAACAAAACTGGAGTCCTATAGTCCAAATAAAACGTCCAACATCTCGAGTATCTCTTATTTCTCTCTGGTGTTGATGGGAAAACCAGAACATGTCGCTCCAGTTTTGATTTCCTTGGCTATTTTCCCTTGTTTTGGATATATTACTATATGGAAGATTCCAGTAGAGTCTCTTATTGGGAGTTATGGCCAGGCCATCCCTACAGGAATGAGACTGCTCCATGCAGAATACAAAGGAAGTCTACATGAATTGAGACCCGGTGGTTATTAGGCTCAAGTAAATATAGATAAGACCAGTGTGAGCCCTAAAGATCAGGTTTCCCCTTCAAATCGCATATTCCTAGGTGGTCTCCCATCCAGATACTGACCAGGCCCAACCCAGAATGGCTTCAGGGTGGTGTGACCTCTTGGTTCCCTGACTGGAATCAAACCCGGGTCACAACAGTGAAAGCACCAAATCCTAACCACTGGACCACCAGGGAACCCGCATAATTAATTCTCACAAATTACTGAATGTGTCACAATCTATTGACATGTTTTTGATTTTAACCACTAGGGGGGAACAAAGTCTTGAAAGAGAGTCAGACATTAGTTTTAATGGTAAAGATCCAAAAGGCCCATATAGTCTGCCCATTTAATATACCTTAATTAATCCTCTCATAATATATATCCCAGGTATGCTTAAATTAATTTACTGTTTGACCCTGCCAATTTTATGGGACGGCTGTTCATAGAAGCCCAATATAGGATGAGGTTATATGGAACAATAGGGAAGTTATAATGAGAGTTTCTATGGGGTAATAGTTGGGGCTATAGGTAAGTTATAAGGAGCAGTATTATTGCCAAGCAAGTCCAATCATATATATATATATATATATATATATATATATATATATATATATATATATATATATATATAAATTAAATAACTAATAACTAGTACATTTGTGTTCACATTTGAACATCGAAAACAAGTTAATTATGATAAATTAATTTATTTCACTGCATTCTGGGAATCTGGGCAGGGACATGCAAATATGCACACAAAGGCTTTGCTCTTTAATCCAAATATCATCTCAAACATGGCTTCCTTTAAGCATATGCCTGCTGTATTACACAGCTTTAAGCAAAGCCTAGGATGGATTATGCACAAGCCAGGAATCCTACCCACAGACAGCACTGTTTCAAGGGGATTGCCTCTCATCTGTGTGTGTATATATGTATATATAGATATATATACATAGGGAGCTCAGTAATAACCAGGCTGAGCTGTGACCTCCTCACCCCCAGCACAAAGAAGCTTAGATGATCAGGCACAGCCGCCTCTCTTAGGGTCTGGGATTTGGGAGGGTCCTCGGCTGCTCCCAGTTCTCCTGCAGCATCAAAGCATCTCATTTGTTTGTTTATTTGTTTATTTTGGCAGCCGGTGATGGGAGTGACATCAGAGTAAACAGCAGTGATCCTGCACCCATCGCCCCCGGGGGTGAGGGAGACACTGGGGCGTAGTCACTGGGGTGAGAGCTGAGATGACACTACTGAGGTTACTATGGGAGTCTCTGCAGCCTAATGTCAGATCTTAGTATACCCCATAGAGAGATATATACTCCTAAAACCTGACACTTTACTTATTTATTTGTACAGAGCTTTCCAGACCTCACAGGTTTCTTTTTCACATGATAGTGCGTCTGGTCTGGTGGGGACAGGAGGGTCTGATCTGGAGGGGACAGGAGGGTCTGACCTGGGGGGACAGGAGAGTCTGACCTTGGGGGTGCAGGAGGGTTTGATCTGTGGGGGGCAGGGAGGTCTGGTCTGGAGGGGACAGGAGGGTCTGATCAGGGGGGACAGGAGGGTCTGATCTGGAGGGGACAAGAGGGTCTAATCTGGGGGGACAGGAGGGTCTGATCTGGCGAGGACAGGAGAGTCTGATCTGGAGGGGACAGGAGGGTTTGATCTGGTTAAGACAGGAGAGTCTGATCTGGAGGGGACAAGGGGGTCTGATCTGGAGGGCACAGGAGAGTCTGATCTGGAGGGCACAGGAGAGTCTGATCTGGAGGGCACAGGAGAGTCTATTCTGTAGGGGACAAGAGGGTCTGATCTGGAGGGGACAGGAGCGTCTGATCTGGAGGGGACAGGAGGGTCTGATCTGGTGAGGACAGGTGGATCTGATCTGGGGGGATAGGATGATCTGATCTGGAGGGGACAGGAGGGTATGACCATGGGGATACAAAAAGGTTCTGATCTAGAGGGGACAGGAGGGTCTGGTCTGGAGGAGACAGGAAGGTCTGGTCTGGAGGAGACAGGAGGGTCTCACCTGGGGGGTGCGGGAGGGTCTCATCTGGGAGGCTGGGGAAGGAAGGTCTGGTCTGGAGGAGACAGGAGGTTCTGGTCTGGAGGAGACAAGAGGGTCTGGTCTGGAGGAGGCAGGAGGTCTGGAGGGGGCAGGAGGGTCTGACCTGGGGGGTGCAGGAGGGTCTGATCTGAGGGGGTCAGGAGGGTCTGGTCTGGAGGAGACGGGAGGGTCTGGTCTGGAGGGGGCAGGGGGGCCTAATCTGGAGGGGGCAGGAGGGTATAATCTGGAAGGAGAGGTAGGTTTGATCTGGAGAGGGCAGGATGGTCTGATCTTGAGGGACAGGAGGGTCTGATTTGGAGGGGATAGCAGGGTCTGATCTGGGGATGGCAGGAGGGTCTTGTCTGGAGGGACAGGAGGGTCTGATATGGAGGGGACAGGAGGGTCTGGTGTGGAGGGGACAGGAGGGTCTGGTGTGGAGGGGACAGGAGGGTCTGGTGGGGACAGGAGGGTCTGATCTGGAGGGGACAGGAGGGTTTGATCTGGAGGGGACAGGAGGGTCTGCCCTAGGAGGTGCAGGAGAGACTGATCTGAGGGGAGGGGTCAGGAGGGTGTGGTCTGGAGGAGACAGGAGGGTCTGGTCTGGAGAAAACAGGGGGTCTAATCTGGAGGGGGCAGGAGGGTCTGATGTGGAGTGGACAGGAGGGTCTGATATGGAAGGGACAGGGGGGTGTCTAATCTGGATTGACAGGTGGTCTGATCTGGAAAGGGCACGACGGATTGATCTGGAGGGGGCAGGAGGGTCTGATATGGTGGAGGGACAGGAGGGTCTGATCTGGAGGGACAGAAGGATCTGATCTGGGGGGGTCAAGCGGGTCTGGTCTGGAGGAGACTGGAGGGGGCAGGAGGGTCTTATCTTGAGGGGACATGAGGGTCTGATGTGGAGGGGGCAGGAATTTCTGATGTGGAAGGAACTGGAGGGTCTGATCTGGAGGGAACTGGAGGGTCTGATCTGGAGGGGACAGGGGGGTCTAATCTGGAAGGGGCAGGAGAGTCTAAACTGGATGGACAGGTAGGTCTGATCTGGAGAGGGCAGAAGGGTCTGATCTGGAGGGACAGGAGAGTCTGATATGGAGGGGACAGGAGGGTCTGATCTGGGGATGACAGGTGGCTCTGATCTGGAGTGAACAGGAGGGTCTGATCTGGAGGGGACAGGAGGGTCTAATCTGGAAGAGGAAGGAGAGTCTAATCTGGATGGACAGGTGGATCTGATCTGGAGGGGACAAAAGGGGCTGAATTGGAAGGACAGGACGGAGTGATCTGGAGGGGGCATGAGGGTCTGATATGGAGAAGGGACAGGGGGGTCTGATCTGGAGGGACAGGAGCATCTGACCCGGGTGGTGGCAACAGGGTCTGATCTGGAGGGGGCTGGAGGGTCTGACCTGGGGGGTGCAGGAGGGTCTGATCTGGGGGGGGGGGGGGCAGGAGGGTCTGATCTGGAGGAAACAGGAGAATCTGGTCTGGAGGAGACAGGAGAGTCTGGTCTGGAGGAGACTGGAGGGGGCAGGAGGGACTAATCTGGAGGGAGCAAGAGGGTCTGATGTAGAGGGACAGGAAGGTCTAATCTGGAAGGGACAGGAGGGTCTAATCTGGAAGTGGCAGGATGGTCTAATCTGGACGGGGCCAGGAAGGACTAATCTGGATGGACATGTAGGTCTGATCTGGAGAGGGCAGAAGAGTCTGATCTGGAGGGACAGGAGGGTCTGATATGGAGGGGATAGGAGGGGCTGATCTGGAGGGGACAGAAGGGGCTGATCTGGAGGGGACAGAAGGGGCTGAAATGGAGGGGAGTGGGCAAATGTATCTGATCCGGAAGGACAGGATGGACTGATCTGGAGGGGGCATAATATGGAGGAGGGACAGGAGGGTCTGGTCTGGAGGGACAGGAGCATCTGACCGGGGGGGGGGGGAACAGAAGGGTTTGATCTGGAGGGACAGGAAGGTCTGACCTGGGGGCGGCCAGGAGGGTCTCGTCTGGAGGAGACAGGAGGGTCTGGTCTGGAGGGGGTAGGAGGGTCTAATCTGGAAGGGGCATGAGGGTCTACTGTCAATAGACATGTAGGTCTGATCTGGAGAGGGCAGGAGAGTCTGATCTGGAGGGACAGGAGGGTCTGATATGGAGGGGACAGGAGGGTCTGATCTGGAGGGGACAGAAGGGGCTGATCTGGAGGGGACAGAAGGGGCTGAAATGGAGGGGAGTGGGCAAATGTATCTGATCCGGAAGGACAGGATGGACTGATCTGGAGGGGGCATAATATGGAGGAGGGACAGGAGGGTCTGGTCTGGAGGGACAGGAGCATCTGAACCGGGGGGGGGGGGGAACAGAAGGGTTTGATCTGGAGGGACAGGAAGGTCTGACCTGGGGGCGGCCAAGAGGGTCTCGTCTGGAGGAGACAGGAGGGTCTGGTCTGGAGGGGGTAGGAGGGTCTAATCTGGAAGGGGCATGAGGGTCTACTGTCAATAGACATGTAGGTCTGATCTGGAGAGGGCAGGAGAGTCTGATCTGGAGGGACAGGAGGGTCTGATCTTAGGGGACAGGAGGGTCTGATCTGGGGATGACAGGTGGGTTTGATCTGGAGTGGACAGGAGGGTCTGACAGAAGGATCTAATCTGGAAGGGGCAAGAGGGTCTAATCTGGAAGTGGCGGAAGGGTCTAATCTGGATGGACAGGTAGGTGTAATCTGGAGAGGGCAGGAGGGTCTGATATGGAAGGGACAGGAGGGCCTGATCTGGGGATGAAAGGAGGGTCTCATCTGGAGTGGACAGGAGGGTCTCATCTGGGTATGACAGGAAGGTCTGATCTGGAGTGGACAGGAGGGTCTGATCTGGAGGAGACAGAAGGGGCTGAACTGAAGGGGAGTGGGCAAATGTGTCTGATCTTGAGGGACAGGAAGATCTGACCTGGGGGAGGCCAGGGGGGTCTGGTCTGGAGGAGACAGGAGAGTCTGGTCTGGAGGGGGCAGGAGGGTCTAATCTGGAGGGAGCAGGAGGGTCTGGTCTGGGGGGATGGGCAGGAGGGTCTGTGCTAGGGGGCCAGGAGGGTCTGGTCTGGAGGAGACAGGAGGGTCTGGTCTGGAGGAGACAGGAGGGTCTGATCTGGAGAGGACAGGAAGGTCTGACATGGCAGGAGGGTCTAATCTGGAGGGGAAAGGAGGGTCTGATGTGGAGGGAGCAGGATGGTCTGATGTGGAGGGGACAGGAGGGTCTGATCTAAATGGATGGGAGGGTCTAATCTGGAGG
>CM050174.1:77572117-77712117 GCA_027410445.1 Discoglossus pictus
CCTGACTGTGACACTGCATGTACCAATGAGACTGTGTGCCACTGAGACTGTGAGACAGTATGTGCCACCGAGACTGTGAGACTGCGTATGCCAATGAGACAGTGTGCCACTGAGACTGTGAGACAGTGTGTGCCACTGAGACTGTGAGACTGCGTGTGCCAATGAGACAGTGTGTGACACCCAGACTGTGACACTGCATGTACCAATGAGACTGTGTGCCACTAAGACTGTGAGACAGCGTATGCCAATGAGACAGTATGTGCCACCGAGACTGTGAGACTGTGTGTGCCAATGAGACTGTGTGCCACTGAGACTGTGAGACAGTATGTGCCACCGAGACTGTGAGACTGCGTATGCCAATGAGACTGTGTGCCACCGAGACTGTGAGACTGCATGTGCCAATGAGACTGTGTGCCACCGAGACTGTGAGACTGCATGTGCCAATGAGACTGTGTGCCACTGAGACTGAGACAGTGTGTGCCACTGAGACTGTGAGACAGTGTGTGCCAATGAGACTGTGTGCCAGTGAGACTGTGTGCCAATGAGACAGTGTGTGTCACCAAGACTGTGAGACTGCGTAAGCCACCAAAACTGGAATAGACTGTGTGCCACCAAAACGATTATTATTACTATATTATGTTATATTATTATTATTATTAATATATTAAGTTATTATAACATTATTGTTATTATTATTAGAAATTATATTATTATTATTGTTATTATTATGTTATTTTATTTTTATTATTATTAATATTATTATTATATTATTATTATATTGTGTCATATTATTATTAGTGTTGTTATTATTATTATATTATTATATTGTTATTATTATTATATTATTATTTTCAGTGTTATTATTTTTGTTATTATTACATTATGTTATATTATTATTATTATTATTAGTGTTATTATAGTATATTATAGTATATTATAAGTGTTATTATTATTATATTATATTATTATTAGTGTTATTATATTATGTTATATTATTAGTGTTATTATTATTATTAATATATTAAGTTATATTATTGTTATATTATTATTATTATTATTATTATTATTGTTATTATGATGTTATATTTTTATTATTATATTATGTTATATTATTATTATATTTTATATTATTATTAGTGTTATTATTATTGTTATTATTATATTATGTTTTATTATTATTATTAAATTATGTTATTATTATTACTAGTGTTATTATTATTTTTATACTATGATTATTATTATTATATTGGGTTATATTATTATTATTATATTGTTATTGTTGTAAATATTATTATTATTATTATTATTATTATTAATAATAATAATAATTTTAGTGTTATTATTATTGTTATTATGTTATATTATTTTTGGTGTTATTATTATTAATATATTATGGTATATTATTATTATTATTATTATTATTATTATTATTATTATTAAATTAGGTTATATTATTATTATTAGTGTTATTATTATTATTTTTATATTATGTTATATTATTATTATTAGTCTTATTATATTGTGTTGTATTATTGGTGTTAAATTATTGTTATTTTGCTATTAGTGTTATTATTCTTATTATATTATGTTAAATTATTTTTAGTGTTATTATTATTATTATATAATTAGTGTTATTATTATTATTATTATTATTATATGATGTTATATTATTATTGTTATTATTATTATATTGTGTTATATTATTATTGTTAGTGTTATTATTATATTATTTTATATTATTAGTGTTATTATATTATGTTATATTGCTATTATTATTGTTATTATTATAATTATATGTTATATTATTATTAGTGTTATTATTACTATTATATTATTAGTGTTATTATTATTATTAATATATTGTGTCATCTATTTTGTTGGTGTTATTATTATTATTATAGTATGTTATATTAGTGTTATTATTATATTATGTTATATTATTATTAGTGTTATTATTATTATTATTATTATATTATATTAATATTATTAGTGTTATTATTATAATTATATTATATTATGTTATATTATTATTATTATTATTATTATTATTATTATTATTATTATTATTATTATTATTATTGTTGTTGTTTATCTTTATTTTCCAGGTATAAGTTACTGACATCTTCTATAGTGCTATATAACAAGAGTGCATCAGTTGAGGTCCCTGTTCTGCAGAGCTTACAATCTAGGGGGAGAAATATATAACTAACTAGAACTTAAAGGGACAGAGCTTTCACATTAATGAATAACTAGAAAGATTGCGGAACTCCCTAACAAATAAGGTTGATTATATAGATAACTTTACAAATGGGATAAAGATTTATAGACAAAACGGGGCATATGGGGTCATATAGAGGGTAACAAGAGTAGGGGGGTATTGGTCCAGGGAATAATCTCATATCATACTATTATACTATATAATGATCTGTCTTTACCACCTCTGCTGGGCGGTGACCTCATTCACCCCTTATCTACTCAGAACAGGAGCTCTTGTTCTATCTCATTAAGCTGATTGCAGCTTATTTGTGCAACTAGTTTCCTGCTCACATATCCTCCGGGTTCAATCAACAGTTTATGGGACCGAAAGGAAGCTGTGAGAGCCTTTAAGAAACAGGAAGGAAAAGCATGTCACCCAGTGAGACGTCCCAGGACAATATAAGACGTCTCAAAATGCAACAATGTAATTAGTATGTAACTTTTAAAATTTACAACGGAATTTCAGGGATTTGCTTGCCTCCACCCCTGTTGAGTATTATAAAGCATTTTCTATAGTGTTATTTATGAGTACATTAAACACAAATTCTGGTGTATACAGAAATACAAATACAGCAGACAGCTTGGTTCAGTTACATTGTGGTCCCTAGTCTGCAGAGCTTACAATCTAGGGGTTAAGATGTAAAACTTAAAGGGACAGAGCGTTCACTTAAAAAGGGTTCTTCATGGTAAGGGCAGACAGATTGTATATTTAATAGATAACTTTACAAATTAGCAGACTGAGCTGCACATTAGCCATAACAATGCTCGTTCTCAGGAATGATTTACTGTAGAGAGAAAAGGCAAGTACAATGTATAGTCAATTTTTCAGGCTTTTTAAGATAAAAACCAACTAAGTCCCTTTAACTTTATCCAACCCCATAATCATGTTGCATTTGACTTTTTAGGAACGTCCTTCACGGAGGCTTCCAGGACCCTCGGTGAGATCCGGCCACCTCGAGGAGTCAATGGGTCAGCTGGCAAAGATCAGAAGATAAAGGAAGGTAATGGGCGGAGTGGGTGGGTGGATGGTCTCTGTTTGCCCCTTCCCCCATATCTCCATTTGCCCTGCATTATAATTCATTCTTCAACCTCCACAGTGACAATAATGAAGGTGACCTCCCAAGGAGCCTCCCAAGGGGCGCCGTCAATCTGTGCCGTGAAGACATCTCAACGACTGCTGACTGTGGTTCTTGAGATCTGTCCCCAGAATAATGGATTATGTGTGCGCCAAGTGACCCCTTCACCAGCCTCCAACCCCCTATCATCACATGGCCTCACCGTTGTTACTTCACCTGACCTGACCCCTACTCAATCATCACCTAGCCTCAATGCTACCTCCTCATCTAGCCTCAAGGCTGCCTCTTCACCTGGGCCCAAAGCTGCCTCCTTATGTAGTCTCAAGGCTGCCACCTCACCTAGCACCAAAGCAGCCTCGCCATATGGCCTCAAAGTTGTCTCCACACCTGAGCTCAAGGCTTCCTCCTTATCTAGCCTCAAGGCTGTCACTTCACCTAGCATCAAAGCAGCCTCACTATCTAGCCCCAAGGCTGCCTCCACGTCTAGCCCCAAGGCTGCCTCCTCGTCTAGCCTCAAGGCTGCCTCCTCGTCTAGCCTCAAGCCTGCATTCTCAGCTGGGCTCAATGCTGCCTCCTTATCTAGCCTCAAGGCTGCCACTTCACCTAGCATCAATGCTACCTCCTCATCTAGCCTCAAGGTTGTCTCCACACCTACCCTCAAAGCTGCCTCCTCACCCAGCCTCAAAGCAGCCTTCTCACCGGGACTTGCCTCTGCTCCATCACCTAAGCTTGTCACTACTTCTCCCTCACTTGGCCTCAACAATGTCTCCTCAACTGGCCTCAAAGCCACCTCCTCGTCCGGTCTTACTGCTGCCCCCTCAAAAGCTGCCTCCTTATCAGACCTCAGTACTGCCTCCACACCCTACCTCACCTCTGCCTGCTCACCTGGCCTTACTGCTTCCCCATCGAATGGCCTCACTGTGGTCACTTCACCTGACCTCAGTTCTGCTCATTCACCTGGTCTCAAAGATGAGTCCTCACATTACCTCATGCATAAAAACTCACCTGGCCTAATCTTGACCTCCTCACCTGTCCTAACCTCAATCTCCTCAAGTGGACTAACCTCTGCCAACTCACTTGACCTAACTTTGATCTCCTCACCTGGGCTAACCTTGATCTCTTCATCTGACTTAACCTCTGCTTCCTCTTACGCCCTAACCTCTGCCCCCTCACCTGATCTAACCGCTGCCTCTTCACCTGACCTAACCTCTGTCCCCTCACCTGGCCTAACCTCTGCCTCTTTGCCTGGCCTAGCCTCTCCCTCATCACCTGACCTAACCTTTGCCCCCTTACCCAATCTAATCTCACCTGGCCTAGCCTCTGCCTCCTCACCTGGCCTTACATCTGTCCCCGCACCTGGTCTAACCTCTGCCCCCTCACCCGACCTAGCCTCTGCCTCCTCACCTGGCCTAATCTCTGCCCCCTCACTTGACCTAACCTCTGCCTCTTCACCTGACCTAACCTCTGTCCCCTCACCTGACCTAGTCTCTGTCTTCTCACCTGGCATAATCTCTGCACCATCACCCAATCTAACCTCTGTCCCCTCACCTGGCCTAACCTCTGCCTCTTCACCTGACCTAACCTCTGTCCCCTCACCTGACCTAGTCTCTGTCTTCTCACCTGGCATAATCTCTGCACCATCACTCAATCCAACCTCTGTCCCCTCACCTGGCCTAACCTCTGCCTCTTTGCCTGGCCTAGCCTCTCTCTTATCACCTGACCTAACCTTTGCCCCCTTACCAAATCTAATCTCACCTGGCCTAGCCTCTGCCTCCTCACCTGGCCTTACATCTGTCCCCTCACCTGGTCTAACCTCTGCCCCCTCACCCGACCTAGCCTCTGCCTCCTCACCTGGCCTAACCTCTGCCTCCTCACCTGACCTAACATCTGCCTCCTCACCTGACCTAACATCTGCCTCCTCACCTGACCTAGCCTCTGAGCCCTTGCCTGGCCTATCCTCTGCCTCCCCATCTGACCTAGGCTCTGCCCCCTCACCTGACCTAACCTCTGTCCCCTCACCTGACGTAGCCTCTCCCTCATCACCTGACCTAACCTCAGTCCCCTCACCCAATCTAACCTCAACTGGCCTAGCCTCTGCCTCCTCACCTGGCCTTACATCTGTCCCCTCACCTGGACTAATCTCTGCATCCCCACCTGACCTAGCCTCTGCCCCCTCACCTGACCTGACCTCTGCTCCTTTACATGACCTAACCTCTGCCCCTTCACCTGACCTAGCCTCTGCTGCCTCACCTGGCCTAAAATCTGAGTCCTCATCTGGCCTAGCCTCTGCCTCTTTACCTGGCTTAACCGCTGCCTCTTCACCTGACCTAGCCTCTGCCCCCTCACCTGACCTAACCTCAACCCCTTCACCTGACCTAGCCTCTGCCGTCTCACCTGGCCTAAACTCTGAGCCTTCATCTGGCCTAGCCTCTGCCTCCTTGCCTGGCCTAACCTCTGCCTCCCCACCTGACCTAGCCTCTGCCGCCTCACCTGACCTAGCCTCTGCCTCCTTGCCTGACCTAACCTCTGCCCCCTCACCTGACCTAACCTTGATCTCTGCATCGGACCCAACAACCTCTGCTGGTAAGGACATTATCTAATGTGATTATTACCAGTGTACAACTGTACATTGTCTGTCTAGGTCCCACTAGACTGATTTGCTTTCCATTAGTCCTAGTGATAGCTGCCTCATCTCAGTAGAAGTAGCTGATAGATTGTATAACTTCCCAAAGCTCTGGGAGAAAGCCCGTAAACATTAACCCCGTGTGTGCCTGAATTAAATTTTTGATCTATTTTCTATATTTTATTTGTATTAACCTGATATTTTTTTAAGTGCAAAATGACACACAGCATTGTGGGAAATGTGCAGCTAAGCAAATCCACCAATAAGGTCTTAGATTTACATCTTCTCTTTTGAAAAACTAAATTTACAAACAATCATTTATTATCTTTTATGTCACTACTGATGTAGTTTCTGCTGATCAACTTCTGGGTTGGGAGGAGGCTTTACCAAGTGCACTCTGGGAATGTGGCCTGTGCTTTCAATAGGACTAATGGATAGAAACAGAACCCTAATAACAAATAATAATAATAAAATATTAATAAATAATAATTGCATATAACAATCCTGTAAATGCTGTTTCTTGGTGGCCCTATACTAGCCCAGTCCAGGTTTCCGGATCCACTCCTGGTTTTGGGTGCTGGGTGCCCCACTTATACAGGTGGGGGTGGGAGGGGCTTTATCCCAGGACAGGTGCAGAGGTTCTGAGGGCTTCCAATCACCCAGAATACAGCAGGTAGCCAGCACTGTGTCTAATAGGGTGTTATATGGAGGGGTTGTAGGGGCAATAGACAGGTTTATAGGTGTAATTAGGCCTGGTCCTGATTTGTGCCCCCTCCCCCTTAGTTACCCCTTCTGTCTACATCTGACTGATACTCACCTATAATAGATATATACCCCTCCCTATAGTCACCCAGTTATCACCACCTTGGTTACATTACAATATAATTAGTTACATATGTAATAACTTATGTGGGATATTTAGGCATCCATATTGTGCTCTTTTGAACATTTCCTTCACCTACCTCAGTGCAGGGTCATTGTCTGTTTGCTCTTGTTCCTTTAAGTGTTCTTATCTTAGACAAGGCATATTATGTCTCTCTATATGGGCATTGAGTACAGTGGTACTGCTGGGTAATGTACCCCCCACCACCACATAAGCAGCCAGTGGTGATGTAGGAGCAGATCAAAGAGAAGCCGAGCATATAAGACATATGGGGGGGGGGGCTCCTGGGGCCTCATTGTCCGGTCTAAGGAAGTGACCGCTTCCTATTGTTTCTGCAGCTCTAGATGTGATATCTCCCCACAATAAGGAGACCCCAAGAGAGGGCAAGGAGACCCCAAGAGAGGGCAAGGAGACCCCAAGAGAGGGCAAGAGCGTAGTGTGACCAGAGGGGCGTAGGAAGGTATATGGGGGTATAGGAGGATGTTATATGGCGGAGGAATAACAAGAGGGGTTTATGGTGCAGTAGGGGAATTAATAAGAAGGGGATATATGGGAAGTGTTGTTATTATATATATATATATATATAGTGTGTATATTGTTATGTGTATATATCTATATTGTATGTATGTGTATATATATATATATTACACACAGTGTTGTGCCCCCTCCCCTCCCCCCTTGGCCTGTTATTATCTATATTGGGGTGTGTCAGACTTTACCTGTTTATATTTAATAAAGGAATATTTATTTGTTTTGTAGCTAATTAGCTGTTACTGGCACAGGCGGCGCCGATTACCTGGGATCCCTTAACCCCGAAGGGGGGGGGGGGGGGGATGTCATTAAGATTATATATATTTCCAATGTAATGTTTCTATATCTAATCACCCTGTGCCTCTCTTATCCCAGAGCCCGTATCCCCCAAGAGAAGACCCACAAAGAGCGGTATGAGAAGGGTCCCCTGTACCGATAATACTGAGAGGACTCCATGACCTTAATATGTATAGATTAGAGGGGACTCCATGATATTAATATGTATAGATTAGAGGGGACTCTGTGACATTAATATGTATAGATTAGAGGAGACTCCATGATATTAATATGTATAGATTAGAGGGGACTCCATGATATTAATATGTATAGATTAGAGAGGACTCCATGATATTAATATGTATAGATTAGAGGGGACTCCATGATATTAATATGTATAGATTACAGAGGACTCCATGATATTAATATGTATAGATTAGAGGGGACTCCATGATATTAATATGTATAGATTAGAGAGGACTCCATGATATTAATATGTATAGATTAGAGGGGACTCCATGATATTAATATGTATAGATTAGAGAGGACTCCATGATATTAATATGTATAGATTAGAGGGGACTCCATGATATTAATATGTATAGATTACAGAGGACTCCATGATATTAATATGTATAGATTAGAGGAGACTCCATGGCATTAATATGTATAGATTAGAGGGGACTCCATGACATTAATATGTAAAGATTAGAGAGGACTCCATGACATTAATATGTATAGATTAGAGGGGACTCCATGATATTAATATGTATAGATTAGAGGAGACTCCATGACATTAATATGTATAGATTAGAGGGGACTCCATGATATTAATATGTATAGATTAGAGGAGACTCCATGATATTAATATGTATAGATTAGAGGGGACTCCATGATATTAATATGTATAGATTAGAGAGGACTCCATGATATTAATATGTATAGATTAGAGGGGACTCCATGACATTAATATGTAAAGATTAGAGAGGACTCCATGACATTAATATGTATAGATTAGAGGGGACTCCATGATATTAATATGTATAGATTAGAGGGGACTCCATGGCATTAATATGTATAGATTAGAGGGGACTCCATGATATTAATATGTATAGATTAGAGGGGACTCCATGGCATTAATATGTATAGATTAGAGGGGACTCCATGGCATTAATATGTATAGATTAGAGGGGACTCCATGACATTAATATGTATAGATTAGAGGGGACTCCATGACATTAATATGTATAGATTAGAGGGGACTCCATGATATTAATATGTATAGATTAGAGGGGACTCCATGACATTACTATGTATAGATTAGAGGAGACTCCATGACATTAATATGTATAGATTAGAGGGGACTCCATGATATTAATATGTATAGATTAGAGGAGACTCCATGATATTAATATGTATAGATTGGAGGGGACTCCATGATATTAATATGTATAGATTAGAGAGGACTCCATGATATTAATATGTATAGATTAGAGGGGACTCCATGACATTAATATGTATAGATTAGAGGAGACTCCATGATATTAATATGTAAAGATTAGAGGGGACTCCATGATATTAATATGTATAGATTACAGAGGACTCCATGATATTAATATGTATAGATTAGAGGAGACTCCATGGCATTAATATGTATAGATTAGAGGGGACTCCATGACATTAATATGTATAGATTAGAGGGGACTCCATGATATTAATATGTATAGATTAGAGGGGACTCCATGGCATTAATATGTATAGATTAGAGGGGACTCCATGATATTAATATGTATAGATTAGAGGGGACTCCATGGCATTAATATGTATAGATTAGAGGGGACTCCATGGCATTAATATGTATAGATTAGAGGGGACTCCATGACATTAATATGTATAGATTAGAGGGGACTCCATGACATTAATATGTATAGATTAGAGGGGACTCCATGATATTAATATGTATAGATTATAGGGGACACCATGACAGTAATATGTATAGATTAGAGGGGACTCCATGACATTAATATGTATATATTAGAGGGGACTCCATGACATTAATATGTATATATTAGAGGGGACTCCATGACATTAATATGTATAGATTAGAGGAGACTCCATGATATTAATATGTATAGATTAGAGAGTACTCCATGACATTAATATGTATAGATTAGAGGAGACTCCATGATATTAATATGTATAGATTAGAGGGGACTCCATGATATTAATATGTATAGGTTAGAGGGGACTCCATGACATTAATATGTATAGATTAGAGGGGACTCCATGATATTAATATGTATAGATTAGAGAGGACTCCATGGCATTAATATGTATAGATCAGAGGGGACTCCATGATATTAATATGTATAGATTAGAGGAGACTCCATGACATTAATATGTATAGATTAGAGAGGACTCTGTGATATTATGTATAGGCTATTCTGAAGCTTTTAGGTAGATAGAATGGGCAGACTAGATGGGGATCTGTATCCGTAGTTATAACTGTCTCTGTGTATTTTTGCCCCTTTTACCCTCACAGGGGGCAGTTTGAGACTGGTGGGTGGAGCCTCTCGGGTGGAGGTAAAGGTGGGTGACCCTGTAGAGCTACACTGTGGGATTCTGGGTACACCTCCAATGGCCGCCTCCTGGGTACATAACAAAAAGCAGGTGAGTGTCCGGCCATGCCGCCATAATAACATCTAGTTGTCCCCTGTCTCTCCATGTTCTCTCACACATGCTCAGTTCCTCCGCAGCTTTCTTACTGAGTCATTTACTTATCTGCCCTTCCAAATTCAGTGGCCACATCTCGGCCTACACAGCCCCCACTCGCCAGACAAGAAGCATAAACTCACATGGAGAAGTGTTAGACAATGATGGCGCGGCACAATATAGGATAAATATAAAGGTTGTGCTTTTATTCCGTCACCTTATTTAGTAGATCTGGCCCAATCTGAGAGCGATGTTTACAGCGGATATACCCAAACAATTAAAGGGACACTGTGATCTTATATTTAAAGGGTTATGGCAGGTCCCTGTGTGTTACTATATGGGTCTGCCCTCTGCAGCCTATGCAGACACCAACTCTGTAGGGGTGTCCTAACCTGTCAGGGCCACTGGAAAATATAGAAAACGACAGCCTCTACTCTTTTATAAATTGCATATGTAATTATGCTGCTACGGACTCTACTGTTTCTATCTGCACAGTGAGGATGTGGGACCTAAAACTGCCAGTGCTTCCAGTAGAGAGAATGAAAAGATCATTAGTTTAATGGGCACTGAGAAAAGAAAATGCAACCCAACATTAGTTTTGTTGGTAAAGCCTAATATATGTACAATGTATGGATACAGAGGGACTAAACCCCAATAGCTGCTCTCATTGTTATAAAATATAACTTTTATTGCCCCCCTCATGTTGCAGGTGCTGGGCAGCCCCCGGGTGTCGGTGCACACGTGTGACATGGAGAGTCGCCTCCTGATACACCAGGCGTGCGAGGAGGATGCTGGGAGTTACACGCTGTGTGTGCAGGACAGGTCAGGGAGCATACAGCATCACACCAACCTATCTGTTGTGGGTAAGTACCACCTGATAACACCCCCCAGATCAGCCTGTGCCCCCCTGACATCACATCCGTGCCCAGTGATGGGGTCTTGTCCACTAATACACCCTGGATCAGTCTATGCCCACCCCACTGGCAGAGCCCCCCCCCCCCCCCCTGACATCACATCCGTTCCCAGTGATGGGGGTCTTGTCCCCTTATACACCCCAGATCAGTCTATGCCCATCCCACTGGCAGAGCCCCCCCCCCCCCCCCCCGACATCATCACATCCGTGCCCAGTGATGGGGTCTTGTCCCCTTATACACCCCAGATCAGTCTATGCCCATCCCACTGGCAGAGCCCCCCCCCCCCCCCCCCCCGACATCATCACATCCGTGCCCAGTGATGGAGTCTTGTCCCCTTATACACCCCAGATCAGTCTATGCCCACCCCACTGGCAGAGCCCCCCTGACATCACATCCGTGCCCAGTGATTGTGGACTTGTCCACTAATACACCCCAGATCAGTCTATGCCCACCCCACTGGCAGAGCCCCCCTAACATCACATCCCTGCCCAGTGATGGGGTCTTGTCCACTAATACATCTCAGATCAGTCTATGCCCACCCCACTGGCAGAGCCCCCCTGACATCACATCCCTGCCCAGTGATGGGGTCTTGTCCACTAATACATCCCAGATCAGTCTATGCCCACCCCACTGGCAGAGCCCCCCTGACATCACATCCGTGCCCAGTGATGGGGTCTTGTCCACTAATACACCCCAGATCAGTCTATGCCCACCCCACTGGCAGAGCCCCCTGACATCACATCCCTGCCCAGTGATGGGGTCTTGTCCACTAATACATCCCAGATCAGTCTATGCCCACATCCGTGCCCAGTGATGGGGTCTTGTCCGCTAATACACCCCAGATCAGTCTATGCCCATCCCACTGGCAGAGCCCCCTGACATCACATCTGTGCCTAGTGATGGGGTCTTGTACACTTATACACCCCAGATCAGTCTATGCCCACCCCCACTGGCAGAGCTCCCCTGACATCACATCCGTGCCCAGTAATGGGGTCTTGTACACTAATACACCCCAGATCAGTCTATGCCCACATCCGTGCCCAGTGATGGGGTCTTGTCCACTAATACACCCCAGATCAGTCTATGCCCATCCCACTGGCAGAGCCCCCTGACATCACATCTGTGCCTAGTGATGGGGTCTTGTACACTTATACACCCCAGATCAGTCTATGCCCACCCCCACTGGCAGAGCTCCCCTGACATCACATCCGTGCCCAGTAATGGGGTCTTGTACACTAATACACCCCAGATCAGTCTATGCCCACATCCGTGCCCAGTGATGGGGTCTTGTCCGCTAATACACCCCAGATCAGTCTATGCCCACCCCACTGGCAGAGCCCCCCTGACATCACATCCGTGCCCTGTGATGGGGTCTTGTCCCCTTATACACCCCAAATCAGTCTATGCCCACCCCACTGGCAGAGCCCCCCCCCCCCCCGACATCACATCCGTGCCCAGTGATGGGGTCTTGTCCGCTAATACACCCCAGATCAGTCTATGCCCACCCCACTGGCAGAGCCCCCTGACATCACATCTGTGCCCAGTGATGGGGTCTTGTACACTAATACACCCCGGATCAGTCTATGCCCACCCCACTGGCAGAGCCCCCTGACATCACATCTGTGCCCAGTGATGGGGTCTTGTCCACTAATATACCCCAGATCAGTCTATGCCCACCCCACTGGCAGAGCCCCCTGACATCACATCTGTGCCCAGTGATGGGGTCTTGTCCACTAATACACCCCAGATCAGTCTATGCCCACCCCACTGGCAGAGCCCCCCTGACATCACATCCGTGCCCAGTGATGGGGTCTTGTCCCCTAATACACCCCAGATCAGTCTATGCCCACCCCACTGGCAGAGCCCCCCGTGACATCATCACATCCGTGCCCAGTGATGAGGTCTTGTCCCCTAATACACCCCAAATCAGTCTATGCCCCCCCCCCACTGGCAGAGACCGTACATCCGTGCCCAGTGATGGGGGTCTTGTCCCCTAATACACCCCAAATCAGTCTATGCCCCCCCCCCTGACATCATCACATCCGTGCCCAGTGATGGGGTCTTGTCCCCTAATACACCCCAGATCAGTCTATGCCCACCCCACTGGCAGAGCCCCCCTGACATCACATCCGTGCCCAGTGATGGGGTCTTGTCCCCTAATACACCCCAGATCAGTCTATGCCCACCCCACTGGCAGAGCCCCCCTGACATCACATCCGTGCCCAGTGATTGGGTCTTGTCCCCTAATACACCCCAGATCAGTCTATGCCCACCCCACTGGCAGAGCCCCCCTGACATCACATCCGTGCCCAGTGATGGGGTCTTGTCCACTAATGCACCCCGGATCCGTCTATGCCCACCCCACTGGCAGAGCCCCCCCTGACATCACATCCGTGCCCAGGGATGGGGTCTTGTCCACTAATACACCCCGGATCAGTCTATGCCCACCGCAATGGCAGAGCCCCCCCTGACATCATCACATCCGTGCCCAGTGATGGGGTCTTGTCCCCTAATACACCCCAGATCAGTCTATGCCCACCCCACTGGCAGAGCCCCCCCTGACATCATCACATCCGTGCCCAGTGATGGGGTCTTGTCCACTAATACACCCCGGATCCGTCTATGCCCACCGCAATGGCAGAGCCCCCCCTGACATCATCACATCCGTGCCCAGTGATGGGGTCTTGTCCCCTAATACACCCCAGATCAGTCTATGCCCACCCCACTGGCAGAGCCCCCCCTGACATCATCACATCCGTGCCCAGTGATGGGGTCTTGTCCCCTAATACACCCCAAATCAGTCTATGCCCACCCCACTGGCAGAGACCGTACATCCGTGCCCAGTGATGGGGGTCTTGTCCCCTAATACACCCCAAATCAGTCTATGCCCACCCCACTGGCAGAGCCCCCCCTGACATCACATATGTGCCCAGTGATGGGGTCTTGTCCCCTAATACACCCCAAATCAGTCTATGCCCACCCCACTGGCAGAGCCCCCCCTGACATCACATCCGTGCCCAGTGATGGGGTCTTGTCCGCTAATACACCCCAGATCAGTCTATGCCCACCCCACTGGCAGAGCCCCCCTGACATCATCACATCCGTGCCCAGTGATGGGGTCTTGTCCACTAATACACCCCAGATCAGTCTATGCCCACCCCACTGGCAGAGCCCCCCTGACATCACATCCGTGCCCAGTGATGGGGTCTTGTCCACTAATACACCCCAGATCAGTCAATGCCCACCCCACTGGCAGAGCTCCCCTGACATCACATCCGTGCCCAGTGATGGGGTCTTGTCCCCTAATACACCCCAGATCAGTCTATGCCCACCCCACTGGCAGAGCCCCCCCTGACATCACATCCGTGCCCAGTGATGGGGTCTTGTACACTAATACACCCAGATCAGTCTATGCCCACCCCACTGGCAGAGCCTCCCCTGACATCACATCCGTGCCCAGTGATGGGGTCTTGTCCCCTAATACACCCCAGATCAGTCTATGCCCACCCCACTGGCAGAGCCCCCCTGACATCACATCCGTGCCCAGTGATGGGGTCTTGTCCCCTAATACACCCCAGATCAGTCTATGCCCACCCCACTGGCAGAGCCCCCCTGACATCACATCTGTACCCAGTGATGGGGTCTTGTCCACTAATACTCCCCGGATCAGTCTATGCCCACCCCACTGGCAGAGACAGTACATACATGCCCAGTGATGGGGGGGTCTTGTCCACGAATACACCTGGGCAAGTGAATGGAGGGCTCTGTTTTTCAATATGTATGGTATGGGGATGGCGGCATTTTAAAATTAATTAATTTTTCCTGTGCCTCCCTAATTTGAGTCCGCCCCCCCCCCCCACACACACACACACGCACACGCACACACACGCACACTGCCTCCCCTCTAATATAGAAAGAGGAGCAAGAACAAGAGGTCATGTGAAGATAAAAGGTGGAAGATTTATGGGTAATGCGTGTGAAGATTGCTTTCCAGGTACATGGCAGACACATGGTAAAGGAATACGAGCATGCCTTGTCATATTAAAGGGGCACTGCCATCCCATGGTTACACTGTTTTATGCTAACTTAAACAACTAAAATAAAAGGCAACATTTAAGACATTCCGTAAATGAGAATTCTGTGTCCCTATAACGGCACCCTGCATCTATTTTTTACGTTGTTTATTTTTTACATTCTAAAAAAAAAAAAAAATATCTAAAAAAAATCGTTTTGATTCACACCTTTTGGTGAAATAAATGAAATATTTCGGGCATAATTGCTCAATACAGCCTTGTTGCTGCTCACATTCTCAGTTACCCTTTATCTCGTAGAGGCCCCACTTCCCCCTGTTAAATGAAAAATGTTGGTTCTAAGTAAAAAAAAAAAAAGCTCAGTGTTCCTTTAAAACAATGATTAATATTCTGCTGCCTCCTAGTGGATAATCTGAATTAATGCAAGATAATGGAACACCCAGATTTCCATCATATGTTATGTAGATAAATAGTACATAGAGGTGTATGATTTGCACATGCTCAGATCCTGCTGTGCTTACTAGATATAGGGTGAATACTGGAAGCTGTCAATATAATCAGCAGGAAAACTGGTGTGATACTGAAGATCTGAGCATGTGCAAACATCTACTGATTGTGAGTAATGAGGGAGCTATACCACTTAGAAAAAGGGTTGGAGGAGCTTGTGGTGTCCTGTTACCATCCAGATAATCTGAAGATATCTGGAGAAGTTATATTATGTTACAGTCAGATGTTGAATTGTTTAACATGTCAGTTTAGTTATCGTGCCTCCCTTCTTCACCACAGACCGCCCCTCGCCCCCGTCGGGAAAGCCCCTGATCTCTGCCCTGCAGCCCACCTCCCTCACACTCTCCTGGTCGGGCCCCTGTTATGATGGAGGAAGCGCTGTGCTGAAGTATTGGGTGGAGATGAAACGCGTTGGGCAGGAGCCAGAACAGGGCTGGAAGTTGCTAACCGACAACTGTGTGAACACCTCCCTCCATGTGAGTCAGGGGCTGGAGTTGGGGGGGCCGCTATCAATTCCGTGCCAGGGCCGTTAATGCCCATGGGGTGAGCGAGGCTGGAGAGGCGTCTGATGTGATCACCATGACTCGTCCTGGAGGTGAGGCTCTTGTTCTCTTCTTCTCCTCCTGTTCTTCTCCTTATGTTCGACGTCTTCTCCCCTCCTTCACTTTGTCATCTTTTCCTCCTGCTTATCCATGGCTTCTCAACTGCTTATCTATGTCTTCTCAACTGCTTATCTATGTCTTCTCAACTGCTTATCTATGTCTTCTCAACTGCTTATCTATGGCTTCTCAACTGCTTATCCATGTCTTCTCAACTGCTTATCCATGTCTTCTCAACTGCTTATCCGTGGCTTCTCAACTGCTTATCCATGGCTTCTCAACTGCTTATCCATGGCTTCTCAACTGCTTATCCATGGCTTCTCAACTGCTTATCCATGGCTTCTCAACTGCTTATCCATGGCTTCTCAACAGCTTATCCATGGCTTCTCAACTGCTTATCCATGGCTTCTCAACTGCTTATCCATGGCTTCTCAACTGCTTATCCATGGCTTCTCAACTGCTTATCCATGGCTTCTCAACTGCTTATCCATGGCTTCTCAACTGCTTATCCATGGCTTCTCAACTGCTTATCCATGGCTTCTCAACTGCTTATCCATGGCTTCTCAACTGCTTATCCATGGCTTCTCAACTGCTTATCCATGGCTTCTCAACTGCTTATCCATGGCTTCTCAACTGCTTCTTCTTCTTCTTCTCCTGCCTCCCTAATCTGTGACCCTGAACATCTTTCACGACTTTCTCCATAGATGGGGAGCCTGAGGAGCCCACGGCATACACTAATGTATCCATCAACACCAGGGAGAAAGTGTCTGACCTGTATATTCAACTGGAGAAGCTGGGAGTGTGAGTGTACACTCAGGATGGGGCTGTGGCAGGTCTGAGGGTGGGTGTGAGGCCAGTTTTCTGGAGCATTAGTTGGGTCTTTACCTGTAAGACACATTACATGACTCCCCATTTATTTGCCTCTCTTACTCTTTGAGATCTCCCCCCTTCTTCCTTGAGACTGATCGTGCTCCCTTTATGTCCTCTCAGGGGTAAGTTCGGTCAGGTGTACAAACTGCAGGAAAGGTCGAGCGGGAGGATTCGAGCCGGAAAGTATTCCAAGACTCGAATACAGAAGGAGCGTCAGAGTGCGCTAGCAGAGGTGGAGTTGATGAACAAACTCCATCATCCCCAGCTGGTGCAGTGTTTAGCGGCCTTCCAGGAGCCTGGGAGACTGATCATTGTGCTGGAGTAGTGAGTATGGTGCTGGGCCCTCCTCTTGGACCATTTATTCACGTTTACTCACTAGGTCTCTGCCCCCTTTGTGCCCACTCACTGTGTCCTCTTATCATTCCCTCCAAAGTATTTGTTCGTTTTTTAATCTGCTGACTCTTCCCTGACTCTCATTCCCACCATCGTTCTTTCTCAGTGTCGCTGGTGGGGAGCTGTTTGAAAGGATTGTGTCTGATGATTTTGATCACACCGAGATCATGTGTACTCAGTATGTGTCCCAGATCCTGGCCGGCGTAGGGTACATGCACCAGCAGAGCATCGTCCACCTGGACCTCAAACCCGAGAATATTGTCTGTGTCAACCAGTCTAGCACCCTCCTGAAAATCATTGACTTTGGGCTAGCCAAGGAGCTGGGTGAGGAACATTAATTTTGTAACATTATACTGAGCTGTGTGGGTGGGGGGGTCCTCAATTGTAATGCCAAGCAATCTGTATGAGGGGCATCCTATTGTAACATACTACCAATGGAAAAAAAATGTTCTTTCTTTCAGACCCACGGGTGCCAGTGAAGGTCTTGCAGGGCACAGCAGAGTTTGTAGCCCCTGAGGTCATCGCCTATGAGCCTGTCTGGTTCACGACAGACATGTGGAGCCTGGGGGTGATCTGCTACATTCTGTAAGTGAGAGGGGACAGGTATAGTGCCTTGAACCCATATGGGGAGGAAGGGTGGAGAGTACATATATGTGCACACGTCATGTTCTTTATATCTCTCTCGTCCTTCAACTCTCTCTAAATTCAGATACTTCATTGCTTTTGCAAATAGTTTCTCCCTCTTACTCATGCTATCCCTTTTTTTTTTTTTTCCTCTTTTTTTCTTTTCTTTTCTTTCTTTTTTTTTTTTTTTTTTTTTCTTTAACCCACCAAAAGTGTTCTTTTCAAGCCCTTTTTTTTAAGCACTCTTCCCCCATCTCTCTAGTGTGAGTGGGGACTCTCCCTTCCAGGGCTCTACGGATATGGAGACCCTACAGAACATTACAGCGGTGCGCTGGGAGTTTGACGAGGAGACCGACTCAGTGCTGTCAAATCAAGCCAAGGATTTCATTGAGAAACTTCTTCAGAAGGACAAGAGGTAGATGGCAATCTAGGAGAAGGGTGCATAAAACAATGGCACCATAAGATATCGGACTACACAACTAAGGTAATGATACCAAAATGGACATCTCTGGATCTTTCACAGGTCCCGACTTACTTCCAGTCAGGCACTTGACCACCCCTGGCTCCAGGATAGAGAAGATGCCAATGCCATAGCCCTGTCCAAGGAACGCATTAAAAAATTCCTGGCACGGCAGAAGTGGCAGGTAGGACTTGATCACCCCATCCCAAGACGGATCATCTATGACGAACGTCATAACCTCCATCTAGCCTACACTAAAGTCCTTCTTCTTTCATATCAACCTAATGGTGTTTTCTCTCAATATATGACCCTTCCCTGAACTTCTCCTTCCCTCACTTGCTCCCACCCATAATGGCTTTTCACCCCTCTCCCGCTCTGGCAGAAAACTGGAAAAGCTGTGCTGGCTCTGAAGAGGATGACTCTGCTCAGCAACCGGTCAGAAAGCCTGGGCTCCCCCTTACAAACACTGGGTAAGTCCCACAATGGATAGCCACCTTCTGAGCACCACCACTTACAATCTTGGCACACCACACCCTCTACATAATGGTAGTGTAATGTAAAATACTCTAGGTTTATCAGAGTGGGGGACCTACTTCAAAGTATCTTCAGCTGGATTAAGTAATGTTTCAGTCTGGGCTGTAGGTTTATTCATGAGTAAATACTCCTCAAAAACTATGTCTGTTGTGGAGTCCACAAGGCTCTGTCTTATCTCATCTCATATCTACCTCTGGGAGATCCTCAGAAGACTTGGCTTAAAGTAGTACACCTTTATCCCTGATGTCCCATATAACGCACTCCACTCACGTCCGCTTGTGAACTCAATCAAAATCCAAATGAAATCTTGAGGTTCTTCTATACTTGATGTCTTCAATAAACTTAACTCATAGCCTGGATCGATCCTTATGACATGGCTCATAAGACCTGTAGGTGAAGATCTGTCATCCATCCCAGAATCTCTTCACTTACTTGAGATTTTATGTTTGAAGCACCAAGGGCTGGAACTCTTAGACCCTTCTTGGGATATTTATTTTCCATAATAACATCAGAATCTTTGAATAGTTCTGATTGCTCCCAACATAGTGCTTGGAATAGAAGCCTGATTGTTGCAAAGTGCTTCATAGAATGATTGTTAAATAAACATGGCATCACGGCTTACTATTTATTCACACTTATGTTCTCTCCCTCCCTCCTCAACTCCTTCAGTTGAATGTGACAGCCAGGAAGTCTTCAGCCAGTTGCAGGAGCAGCTCCAGGTGCCCCCCAGCTTCTCATCACCCCTGAAGGATCAGGTGGAGGTGTCTGGAAGCACTGCCTGCTTCCAGTGTCACATTGAAGGTGAGATGGTCTGTGCCGGAGGTGCAGTGCATTCTGGGATACTCATTCTATTGAGGGTAGGAGTCTCATGGGTGCTCATTATTCCTACCCCTACCCTTGCTGTCCGGGTGGGAGCATGACTGGGGTGGGGGTGTATTTACGCTGAAGATCTTGTTGATTGGGTTAAGTTGTGAGTTAAGGGCCTGTAGGCCAGGAATGTGCATGAATAGTTGGCTTACTTGCCACTCGGCATTGTGGGTCTGAAACACACTCATAAATATGAGTCTCCCCATTTCATTCCAGTGTGGCTGGGAGTGGATCTTCGTGAGTTTGCTGGTCCTTCACCCTTATCCCCCTCCACCCTCCTGAATCTTTCTCTTCTCCATATTACCATAGCTGTCCTCCATTCCAAATATGGAATACTATTGCTAGGTCCACCATGAATATGTTGTGTATAGATTGGCCACGGAGCCAGGAAAGGTGTGAAGACCGTAGGATAATATAATAAATGGTAATCTCATGTTTCACCAGCGATGGGGCTTCTTCAGGAGTGACTTTAGTATAGTGATGAAGTTAACATGTACTTCTACTTGGTGTTGCCTATTATGCATTCATAGTGTATGAAACCTGTTGAAAACAGGGAATTTACAAGTTGTACCTAGATAGAAGTTGTGCATGTCCACAACAATCTGGACCACATGGACGAAACGGTACGGTTTGTTTTAAATTGGAAAAAAAGATGTGAAAAAGGTCAGCGCTGGGGTCTTGTATATTATCTAACAAACCTTTTATGTATGTAACATAAAATAAATGCGAAGACCAGACATGGTGGAGGGCCCTGTGAGAGCTTGAGTGGGTATAGAGGGTGTTGGACACAAGAAGGGAATTTATTTTTTTGACGGTATCAGGGTCCAGGGAAGAGATTAATTATATTTTATAGGAGGGTTTGCCTAGTGGATGTTGGGTAGAATGGTTGTAATTTTGTCTGAATAGATGGATTTTCAGAGAACTTTTTGCTTTGAACCTCTGAAAAGTGAGATTTGAAACGGACTGGCTGAGATGGAGAATCTCACAATGTGGTGGCAGCAAGAAAGATAAACTGTAGACCTAGGGGAATGTGGTAATGTGTGGGTTGAGAAGAGGGTTTGTTTCGCAGAGTATTTGGAGATTGGATGATAAAGGCCAGTGAGGTGTTTGAAGGCTTTGAAGGTAATCCTCAAGATCTTGAGTTTATTCCTGGTAGATTGGGGAAGCCGGTGAATTTATTTGGAGTGGCACGGCAGATCAGAACTGGGGATAGAGAAATCCAGGAGCATACTTTACAATGGACAAGGGTCAAGTATTGAGAGACCTACTTGGGAGTGGTGATAATGGAGATGGGACATAACATGATAGGTGTCACTCCATCTCAATCTCTTTTCTGCTCATTTCCTCCTCCCAGGTTTCCCTGACCCCGAGGTCCTCTGGTTCTTTGGTGGTTCTCCAATCCAAGAGTCCAGACGTCTTCGAATCGAGTATGAGGACACTGGAAGTTGTTCCCTTATTATAGCCAATGTGTCCCCCGACGATGCTGGGGTCTACACCTGCCAAGCACTGAATTCCTTCGGAAAGGTGGAGACTTCGGCAAAGTTGACCGTCCATACCCTGCATGCAGCACGTTGGGCAAAGGAGGGCACACAGGTGGCTGGCTAACCATGTTTAATGACCAGCTCAAGCGTCAGATGCCTCACTTTGGATGCTTGGTGAGAGTAACCAATTGGAAAGTGGATCCATTTGCATCCTGATGACTCTACTAATGGACCCATTGCCCCAAGCAGACTGTGTAAAGTAATTCCAAGAGCTGAACAATTATTTTCTTTGGCAAAAATATGTAAAATGCCTAGATTGTAAATCGGAACGCACATGTGACTTGTCATCCAATTTCTGATGCATTGTTGGTATTCCCTAGGAGCCATGTGGCGAGTGTTGGCCAATAGCATCCATATGTTTAAAAAAATGAGTGCAAAAAAAATAAATAATAATTAAAACAATATTATATATAAAATGATATAATGGATCCATTCTAATTATGAGGGTTCCTTTCCAATATGGCGGATGTATTCCTATTTCTGCCTTGTAGTTTATTATAACGTGGCTTGTTACTGTCTTGGGGTAACTACTTTCAAATATATGTCAAAGGTGCTAACTCACTGGAGGTAGTCTTTTTAAATCCACTATATGGTGTGTGGTGACCATTCCTCGGGCCGACGTGAACGAAGGACTGTAACCTGTTCAAGGGTTCAGTCCGCCATTTTTGTTTTGCCATTTTCCTGGCTCTTTTGGGGCCCAAACATTTGCAAAAATGTAACTTCTGCTTTAATTATTTCAATATAAATTATATATTTTTTTTTTTCTTGTGGTCAGATTTTTATATAACGGCTTTTGGGATTTTTGTAGTAATGTTTTTGTATGAATTCAATGGTGGGACTTTTTTTTTTTTTTCTAAATAAATATGGACAAATATATTACTTTTGTGTGTGGCCTTTTTTTTTTTTTTTAATTCACAAATTTGAATGGAGTAATCGTGAATTCTCCCAGCGGGAGGGAGAAATGAGATTCGCCAAAAATACCAGTTCACTTTGAATTATACATAATCTGGTGGTACATTCTGTGGGCAAAAATTGGAGAGCTTGGTGTACTTGATCCCTTACATTAGGGGGAAAAAATAAAATAAAAATACTCTTTTAAGATGCAACAAAGAATAAAATGCTCTGAACTTATCTGTGCACCCCTTCCCCGGGGCCTGGGGGGGGGGGGGGCTTCCTGTCATTGGCTGATTCCTCCTATGACATCCTCTGTCACAAGCTGGTCATATAGTCGTAGGTCCCTATATTGCATCACTATGAGATTTTCAGTTTGGGAAAAACTTTACATATTTGTGAAGGAAGTGACAAACATTAGCTGCTGTAGGAGCATCGATATTTAGAGGAAGTTAAATCCTTAGGAGAAGATTAAGTCCACCCTTAAGCTTAGCGATACCAAGTTTTTAGGTAGATACAATGGGCATATGTGGTGCATATCTGATCCAGGTTTTTATGCAAATGTTCCATTTTTAGTCTCTGCCTGTGTCGTGAGCCAGCTAGTTGACCTGGAGCCTGAGAGGAGGGTTATCCTCTGTAAGTTGCACTTCTATTTAATCCAATTGTTTCATAAATTTGTGACCGCCTTTCAATAGAATAGAGATTGTATCTGTATCCAAGGTTCCTCTGGGGTGACTAAACTGTCTTTTTAGCTCACTTTTTTTTTTTTTTTTTTTTTTTTTTTTTTTTAAACCATTTACGTAAAAAAAATCTTGAAAGGAGCATCCAATAAATTAGCCCTTTCCCACAATATCCCTCCCCCACCACCACCACACACAATACATAATAACCCATCAGATGTACAGATATAAATTGTCCTCCATCTCTTTCATTTTCTCTCTACAACCATGGAGAAGGAACTGACAAACAAGACCAGAACCATCAATTTGACATAGCTAATAATCTTCTCTAAGTGTTTAATATAGAAGTATTAGGTTGAACTTTGACCTTTTTTAATATTAATACAGACCCCAAACACTCTTATACCAGTGTACCTGCTATGGCTTCTTTGGGGTGATCAGTCCCTTTGAGGATAAGGTAAAGTGTTATATGTCCCACAATGCAAAGCAATCAAAACATAACATGTATAAATATATTTATTGCCTGGTTTTTAATCCGCTCTTACTTTTTATTCTGTCTTTCCTTGTCTCACACTGCCGTATAGCGACTACGACCTTCCATTTCAGCAACAATCCCAAACCTCACATTATGCTTAGTCTACTATGTTTGTTCACAGTGAGAATGTGGCATCTACAGCTACCAGTGTCCCCAACAGCACTAAAGGGATGCTCATTACAAGGAGACACTCTCCTGAGTGCCAGACTCATTTTGTTGACCAACATTTTGCCCAATTTTCAGGTTTCTTATTTGAAAAACATAGAAAAAACTTGAGTCGTCCTTTAATTGGCCGTTTGGTGCCCACTTGGAGGGTGTAGCAGCTCTGCATCGAGGTCTGTACCTGCATCTGTCTGTCCTTCCCCCATGCGTTTCTTCCAGCTTTCACATATCTGGTGCCCATGACCATTCTGGTGCCCCTAACAGTCTCTCCATCAGCCCCCTGGCATTACATTGGTTAACAGATCCTACACCGAGCCCAGGGATCCTATGACCAGTGTGGTGGATCCAGTTTCATCTCGTACACTCTCATCCGCTCTCCCTCCACCCATGGGTGCCCGCACATAATGACGCCCGCGCTCTACCTCTCACATCTCCGAGTGTGGCAATCGCACATCACACATCTCATACACGAAACCCTGTTTCACTTCCGGACCCCCGCTCCCCCCCTCGGATGGTTTTGAAACCCAACTTCCTTCTCCCTTGTGGTCTGAGTCTGACATCCTCCAGCAGACCCTCCATGTAAGACCTACAACAAGACAGTCAGCACTGGGCAAGACCTGAACGGGGGACGGGCAGGAAATCTGGGGTTCAAGGTGCGTAAGGATGGAATATTTGGGGTGTAAAATACCACGCCCCAAAATCTGGTTTCCTTTGGGCGTATAAATATTTTTGCATCTCTGGTTGTGTTGGAAACTGTTGTAGAGACCTTCGAGACGTAATCGGAAGTTGGGTGTGTCGCGTAGACTGCACTGGCTCCTCTTCACCCACCTTTCTCTCCTGGGTTCTATCCATCAGACACCAACCAGTGACCAGTCTGGATTTAGGAGCGTGGAAGCGCGGAGCGGCGTGGATCATGGGGAACGCAGCCGGCAGCCTGGAGATGTTCCAGGCCCGGGACACCAGGGCTCAGCCAGCATCTGAGACACCACCCCAAAAACCAAGAGAAGGGGCCCCTCCAAAACTGCCCAGGCCAAAATCAGGGGAGTTGGAGGAGAGATTCAATGTGGTGCTGGTGAGTGTACAATAACCAACAATGTACGGTCATAATTTGGGTACAAACCATGTAGAAATGTCATCTGTGGGGGTCCGAGTAGGTTTATGGTAGTACATGGGGGTCCGTGGCTCTGTCTAATATGGATCTTTAGGACAGAAGACCCAAAAAAATATTATCTCCGGTGTAGATAAAATAGGCATAGGATAACACAGACTGAAAGAATCATTTTATTACATGGCAGGCACAGACTGGTATAATCCTGGTTATTACATGGCAGGCACAGACTGGTTTAATCCTGGTTATTACATGGGGGGGCACAGACTGGTAAAATTCTGGTTATTACATGGGGGGGCACAGACTGGTATAATCCTGGTTATTACATGGGGGGGGCACAGACTGGTATAATCCTGGTTATTACATGGGGGGGCACAGACTGGTATAATCCTGGTTATTACATGGGAGGGCACAGACTGGTATAATCCTGGTTATTACATGGGGGGCACAGACTGGTATAATCCTGGTTATTACATGGGGGGCACAGACTAGTATAATCCTGGTTATTACATGGGGGGGGCACAGACTGGTATAATCCTGGTTATTACATGGGGGGGCACAGACTGGTATAATCCTGGTTATTACATGGGAGGGCACAGACTGGTATAATCCTGGTTATTACATGTGGGGCACAGACTGGTATAATCCTGGTTATTACATGGGAGGGCACAGACTGGTATAATCCTGGTTATTACATGGGGGGCACAGACTGGTATAATCCTGGTTATTACATAGGGGGCCCAGACTGGTATAATCCTGGTTATTACATGGGGGGCACAGACTGGTATAATCCTGGTTATTACATGGGGGGCACAGACTGGTATAATCCTGGTTATTACATGGCAGGCACAGACCGGTATAATCCTGGTTATTACATGGGGGGGGCACAGACTGGTATAATCCTGGTTATTACATGCGGGGGGCACAGACTGGTATAATCCTGGTTATTACATGGGAGGCACAGACTGATATAATCCTGGTTATTACATGGGGGGGCACAGACTGGTATAATCTTGGTTATTACATGGGGGGCACAGACTGGTATAATCCTGGTTATTACATGGCAGGCACAGACTGGTATAATCCTGGTTATTACATGCGGGGGGCACAGACCGGTATAATCCTGGTTATTACATGGGGGGCACAGACCGGTATAATCCTGGTTATTACATGGCAGGCACAGACTGGTATAATCCTGGTTATTACATGGCAGGCACAGACTGGTATAATCCTGGTTATTACATGGGGGGCACAGACTGGTACAATCCTGGTTATTACATGGCAGGCACAGACTGGTATAATCCTGGTTATTACATGGCAGGCACAGACTGGTATAATCCTGGTTATTACATGGGGGGCACAGACTGGTATAATCCTGGTTATTACATGGCAGGCACAGACTGGTATAATCCTGGTTATTACATGGGGGGCACAGACTGGTACAATCCTGGTTATTACATGGGGGGCACAGACTGGTACAATCCTTGCTATTACATTGGATGGGGGGGGGGGGCACAGACTGATATAATCCTTGTTATTACATTGGGGGTATAGCCTAATATAATACTGGTTATTACATGGGGGGCACAGACTGGTATAATCCTGGTTATTACATGGGGGGCACAGACTGGTACAATCCTGGTTATTACATGGGGGGCACAGACTGGTACAATCCTGGTTATTACATGTGGGGCACAGACTGGTACAATCCTGGTTATTACATGGGGGGCACAGACTAATATAATGCTGGTTATTACATTGGGGGCACAGAATGGTACAATCCTTGCTAGTACATGGGATGGGGGGCACAGACTGATGTAATCCTGGTCATTACATAGGGGGGGGGGGGTATTCTGGTTATTACATGGGGGCACAGGCTGGTATATACCTAGTTTGTACCCCCAGGTTGGATGGAATGAATACATCCCATGTGACCCTCACCCTGCCCGGTAGTGTGTGGGGGGGGGGGGGGGGGGTCATTTCTGTGTATGTATTTATCTAGGACTCTGGGCACAGTACATCACTGTCCAATCATCTGACTTAAAGGGACAGTGTCACCATAACTCTCTGTATCCAGTGTGTGAGCTCTGCACTCTCAGTTTGATGTGAGCGGTCACTTGATATGAGGGTGACGGGACGGTCAGGTATAAATGTCTAATGTATAATTCAGGGTCCCATTCACCTGCTTCTGTGACATAGGTGAGGGAGAGGGGGGGAGAGAGAAAAGAGAGGGGGAGAGACAGAGGGAGGGGAGAAAAGAGAGGGGGAGAGACAGAGGGAGGGGAGAGAGGAAAGAGAGGGGGAGGGAGAGACAGAGAGACAGAGAGATTGGGAGTGGGAGACAGAGGGAGAGCGGGGGAGGGGAGAGAGAGAGGAGAAAGGGAGAGAGAGAGAGAGGAGGAGAGAGAGGGAGAGAAAGAGAGAGAGGAGGAGAGAGAGGGAGAGAGAGAGAGAGAGGAGGAGAGAGAGGGAGAGAAAGAGAGAGAGGAGGAGAGAGAGGCAGAGAGATAGAGAGAGTGTGGAAGGGAGACAGAGGGAGAGAGAAGGGAGAGAGGGAGACAGAGTGGGAGACAGAGAGAGAAGAAAGAGAGAGGAGGAGAGAGAGGGAGAGAAAAAGAGAGAGAGGAGGAGAGAGAGATAGAGAGAGTGGGGAAGGGAGACAGAGGGGGAGAGAGGGGGAGGGGAGACAGAGAAGAGGGAGAGAGGGAGAGAGAAGGGGGGAGAGAGAGAGAGAGGGGAGAGAGAGAGAGAGGAGGAGAGAGAGGCAGAGAGATAGAGAGAGTGTGGAAGGGAGACAGAGGGAGAGAGAATGGAGAGAGGGAGACAGAGTGGGAGACAGAGAGAGAGAAGAAAGAGAGAGGAGGAGAGAGAGGGAGAGAAAAAGAGAGAGAGGAGGAGAGAGATAGAGAGAGTGGGGAAGGGAGACAGAGGGGGAGAGAGGGGGAGGGGAGACAGAGAAGAGGGAGAGAGGGAGAAAGACAGAGGGAGAGAGAAGGGGGGAGAGAGACAGAGAGGGGAGAGAGAGAGAGAGAGGAGGAGAGAGAGGCAGAGAGATAGAGGGAGAGAGAGTGGGAGAGGGAGGGGAGAGGGAGAGAGAGAGAGGAGGAGAGAGAGGCAGAGAGATAGAGGGAGAGAGAGAGTGCGAGAGGGAGAGAGAGAGAGAAAAGAGAAGAGAGAGAGGAGAGGGTGACAGAGAGAGAGATATGGAGAGAAAGGGAGGGAGAGAGAGAGAAAAAGGAGATCAGAAGAGAGAAGCTGTGAGACGGGGAAGTTGTATGTTATTCAAAGAAGCTCTGTAGGTGTGAGTGAGAGGGAAGTGAGCAACAGGGGAGAGAAGTTAGTGTATGTGGGGATGGGATAGGAGATTTTGTACTGAAGAGTAATGCTCTGCAGGATGCTGTGTGTGCTGCACGTTGTGTAATGCTCTGCAGACTGTCTAGTTTGGTGCAATGCTCTGCGGATCTTGAGCAGATGTCTCATGTGAGTGTTGGTGGAGCAGTCACGTGGGCAGTTGTTACTGCACATCTGTGTCTATGGGGGGGGGCAGTATCATATGGAGGGGGCTCACATGGGGCAGTTGCCCAACAAGTCCCATGTCTGTGTCTCAATCCGACCACATAAACACACCATTAACCCTTTCTTATTAGCATACCTATTTCTATTATATGGTTTATTTAAGGGGGGGTAGAGCGTGAAGGGGTTTGAGGAGACAGGGTGACTCCGGATCTTTTCTCTCTCCGACACCCTCCACACCTCTCTATTTATACCTTGAATATTCTCTCCCACCAACTTCTCACTCCCAGTATTACCAATAACCAAAGACAAGTATTTTGACAAATGCTGCTCTTTTGGGGAGTGAGGACCCAGAGAAAATGGGACATGGTGTAGGACTACTCTGAACGTCTCAAGAAACGGCCCTTTATGGCCCAAAACCATACTGTCATAGCCCCCTGTACTGTCACAGCCCCCTGTACTGTCACAGCCCCCTGGACTCATGAACTGATCGTGGAGGGACACTAGCCCATGTGGCTACCAACCTGGAAGGCTAATACAATGGTCATGAGGTTTCCTTCATAGTGTTGGGCCTCAGACCCTGGTTATGTACCTTGGATCCCCAAGATGGGATGTCTGGGAGTATTCGGCCCAACAGGCTCAGGGTTGTTTGTAATGTGTAAAGTATTCAGGTTGTGGCCAGAATATGGTCTAGGAGAGGACCCTGTTATACCAGGTCTCCTCAGGTAGTACCAGCCTGTCTCATGGTTTGACCCTGCTGGGTGTGATTGTAGAGAAAGCAAGTACTTAAGGACAGGATATAACAGGGACTTAATGAGTAATGTTATAATGTTTATTTAGTAGTAATGATTGTGTGCTTTATTTCAGGAATTAGTAGTAACAGTAGTAATGACAGCCTGTCAATCAAAGTCAAGTAGATCAAACAAGCTATTAGGAATTGGCCACAGCCTGGCTTGTCTAAGGGGCTAATGATGATTGGTTAATGTACTGGTTAAATATGTGTGTGACAATAAAGTGCGGGTCGGTTTGATTACACATAACCCACGTGTGTGGTCCGTCTTCAGGAGTGGACAGTCCTAAGAACTAGAGGATAGCGGAAGTAATGTATTATTTTTAATAAGTCAGTAACCCTTGGTGTGCTGATTTCCTGATGGTGGTCCTGATTTGCAGGTTCGGCACTGAGAGACCCAAATCGTTATAATCCAGGGGTGTGTTTCTGTAGTTGAAGGGGTTTTGGGGTTAAAGATGTCCTCTCACCCCCTGGGTCCAGATACCAGGGCTGGAAAGAGGGTCTTGGTCTGAAATGTTGGGCTTTGCTTCAAATCAGGGACATCAGGGAAACTAAAAGGGGCAGTGGGGATTTTAAATGGAAAGAGCCCCATACCACTCCTCCTCCCATCTATATCTCTCATTATCTCCACCTTCCTTGCCTCTATCCATGTCCTCCTCTACATCTCTCTCTCCCCTTGTCTCTGTCCACTCTGTCTATTTCTCTTTCTCTCCCTCTCCTGTTCTCTTTCCTCTCTCTACCCTCTCCCCCCCCCACCCCATCCCTCTCTCTCTCCCCATCCCTCTCTCTCTCTCTGTCTGTCCATCTCTCCCTCCCCTCTTTATCTCTCTGTCTCCTCTCTCTCCCTCTCTCTTTCACTCCCTCTCTCCTCCTCTCCTTCTCCCCCTCTCTATCTCTCTCCCCCCTCTGCCCGCTTCCTCTATCTCTCTGTCCTCTCCCTCCTCTCGCTCCCTCTCTCGCTCCCTCTCTCTCTCTCCCTTCCTGTCTATTTCTCTTCCCCTTCCTCTCTATTTCTCTTCCCCCTCTCTCCCTTCTCCTCTATCTCTCTCCTTTCTATCTTCCTCTTCCCCTTTCTCTCTTCCTCCCCTTTCTCTCCCTCCATTCCCCACCCTCTCTCTCTTTCTCTTCATTTCTCTCTCTCTCCCTGTCCCTCTCCCCCCCTCTCCTTCCCCCTCTCTCTTACTCCCTTCCTTTATCTATCTATCGCTCTCCCTGTCCCTCTCCCCTCTCTATCTTTCTGTCCCTCCTCTATCTCTCTCTCCCTCCCCTCTCCCCTCTCTCTTTCTCCGTTCTTTTCTCTATATCTCTCTCACTCTCCTTTGTCTCCCCCCTCTTCTCTCTCTCCCTCTTTCTCTTTGCTCTTTCTCTCTCTCTGCCTCTCTCTCTTTCACCCTTCCTTCTTTATCTTTTTCTCTAACTCTCCATGTCTCTCATATCTCTATCCCCTTTCTCCCCCCTCTCCTTCTTTCTCTCTCCTTTCCCTTCTCTTCCTCTCTCTCTCTCATCTCCCCTTTCTTTCTTTCTCTATCCCTCGCTCTCTCTCTCCTCTCTTTCTCCCTCTCTCTCCTCTCTCCCACTCTCTCTCTCCCTCCCCTCTCTCCTTTCTATCTTTCGCCCTTCCATTCTCTCTCTCTTCTCACTCTCCTTTTCCCTCTCACCCCTCTCTCTCTCCCTCTCTTCTCTCTCTCTCCCCTCTCTCTTTCCCTCTATCTCTCCTTCCTCTCTCTCTCTCTCTCATCTCTCTTTTCTCTCTCCCCCTCTCTCTGTCACTCTTCCTCTCTCTCTCTCTCTCTCTCTCTCTCTCTCTCTCTCCTTTCTCTCTTTCTGTCTCTCACCCCCCTCCCCCTCTATCTCCCCTCTCTCTCTCTTCCTCTTCCCTCTTTCTCTCTCTCTCTCTCTCTCTCATCTCTCTTTTCTCTCTCCCCCTCTCTCTGTCACTCTTCCTCTCTCTTTCTCTCTCTCCTTTCTCTCTTTCCGTCTCTCTCCCCCCTCCCCCTCTATCTCCCCTCTCTCTCTCTTCCTCTCCCCTCTTTCTCTCTCTCTCTCTCTCCCTCTCACCCCTCTCTCTCTCTGTCTCTTCTCTCTCTCCCCTCTCTCTTTCCCTCTATCTCTCTCTCTCATCTCTCTTTTCTCTCTCCCCCACTCTCTGTCACTCTTCCTCTCTCTTTCTCTCTCTCCTTTCTCTCTTTCCGTCTCTCTCCCCCCTCCCCCTCTATCTCCCCTCTCTCTCTCTTCCTCTCCCCTCTTTCTCTCTCTCTCTCTCTCTCTCTCTCTCTCTCTCTCTCTCTCTCTCTCTCTCTCTCTCTTTCTCTTTTGCTCTACAGGAAGATCTAAAGATATAAAAACAGAAGCAGGAAACCCACAGGGCGGAGACACAAACTGACACCTGCCGAGCAAAACCATTAGGACACGGATAAAAAGACACAGCAAATCTCTAAAGGGACACAGCAAATGACCAAAGGGACCAAACAAATGTCCCATTATAGGGCTCCAAATGTGTTACGGGTTACGGGCTTGAAAACTTTGTGATGGTTAAACCCGTAACTTACAGCCTCCGGAAGCCTTTGATCTTTCCCATCGCAAATCGCTATTCAATTACTCAATTTCCCCAAGCCCACAAATGTTTTCACACCTGTAATTGGCAAATGAAGGAGAAAATTTATTGAGTGCTAGAGAGGACCTGCAAGGGGGTTAAACACCTGTTTGTAGCACTGTAAAAGCAAATAACAAATCACTACTGCACTGTCAATAACAGGGAAAGCGATGATAGACATTAGAATTAATTGAGCAAATCGTTAGTATATATTAATTTTTATGTTTTATTTCGGGGTTATATGTATCTCGGGTATCAATGAGTTAATAAATATCAGGCCACCCACATGGACTAGAACAGTATTGGCATCCATTTTTATTATTTTGTATTATGCGGGTTTGCGAGTCTGAACGCATATCGGACCGCCAAACCTAATTAATTGACATGTAACCACCATGTTTTAATGCCATAATAATGTCTCATTTGCTATTGGCTGATTCTAAATGGGCGGTTACTGGCTTGCTTAATTGATCATGTTCCCGCCCTGAACTGCTACGAACCAGTGCATGTTTTACAGAGTCAGCTTTCGGCCCATAACTTACAGGCTTGAGCAATTAAATAGCATCACAATCGGAGATGAATGGGAGCCCGCAGACATACGTCCTGGATCCCGATGCGGGTTTGCAAATTAATTGGGCTCAATGTTTTTTTACAGTTGGCTATTATTAATAAAAATCATAATTAGTGCTCAATAATTGACCTTGAATATAATAAGCATGTTAAGCTTCTGCCATTATTCTTAATTAAACAAATCGGCAAGATCTTCCTACTTACCATCCCTCACTGTGTGAGATAATTAATCACCAGAAATAAAGCTCAGAGCCGGGTATGGGGATCTTGAATAGTAATTTCTGCCTAAATATAATAGGTTATAAATATTTCAGAAATGATTTACTACTGAAAAAAAACGGCTTGTACAATTTATACCTTGTTTTTAATGCTCTTTAAAATTAAATCAGCTTCCTGTTAGTGTGATGGGGTCCCTTTAAGTAATGGAAACAGTTTCACTTATATAAAAGAAGAGTATCAATCAGAGTCTGGAGTCCTGTGATAACTGTGTAGGGGGTACTAATTACCAGTGGCGTAGGAACTGGGGGACAACCCCCCCCCCCCCATATTAAATGAGTAAGGGACACAAAAATTAGCTAAATTAAATTGTGCATTACCAGATATGGCCACTAGAGGTGTATATATATATATATATATATATATATTTTTTTTTTTTTTTTTTTTTTAATTATATGGGGGGGGGGGGCAGGGGGGCATTGAAAGAAAAAAAAGTTTTGAGGGGCACTGCGGCAACGTTAGATCCACCCCTGCTTCCTGTCCTGGGAGTAAAGTTGAATTATCCCCCAGATTTTTTTGGCTCCTACGTCCATGCTAGTTGCTCAACAATACCATGTTTGAGTATTAAAATTCCTTAAATAATAGCACAACCATTAGAGAGTGTTGATAATTATGTCATCATTAGGTGAATATTAATAGCTATTGAGTTTGAATGACCACATTGAAAGGGACTTTTTATGACAGATGGAATGTACCATATAAGAGTACTTTGGCTAATTGTCTAATTAAGAACTGAGGCTAAACAAACTAAACAAATGGTCATTAATAAAATGTAAAATGAATATTACAGGACACGTTCATTACAGATCCATATTTCAACTATGATAAAGTAAATGTGTCCCAGGTCTGGGGTATTTGTCTCAATGGGGTCTGCTGGGATATTTGTCTCAGGGGTCTGCTGGGGTATTTATCCCAGGGGTCTGCTGGGGTCATGGTCACGTTGGCTCTGCTGGGGTATTTGTCTCAGTGGGTCTGCTGGGGTCATGGTCACGTTGGGTCTGCTGGGGTATATGACTCAGAGGTCTGCTGGGGTATTTGTCCCTTTGGGTCTGCTGGTGTATTTGTCTCAGAGGTCTGCTGGGGTATTTGTCTCAGGGGTCTGCTGGGGTATTTGTCACGTTAGGTCTGCTGGGGTATTTGTCTCAGCAGTCTGCTGGGGTATTTGTCTCAGTGGGTCTGCTGGGGTATTTGTCTCAGAGGTCTGCTGGGGTATTTGTCTCAGTGGGTCTGCTGGGATATTTGTCACGTTAGGTCTGCTGGGGTATTTGTCTCAGCAGTCTGCTGGGGTATTTGTCTCAGAGGTCTGCTGGGGTATTTGTCTCAGTGGTTCTGCTGGGATATTTGTCACGTTAGGTCTGCTGGGGTATTTGTCTCAGGGGTCTGCTGGGGTATTTGTCTCAGGGGTCTGCTGGGGTATTTGTCTCAGGGGTCTGCTGGGATATTTGTCACGTTAGGTCTGCTGGGGTATTTGTCTCAGGGGTCTGCTGGGGTATTTGTCTCAGGGGTCTGCTGGGGTATTTGTCTCAGGGGTCTGCTGGGATATTTGTCTCAGTGGTTCTGCTGGGGTATATGTCTCAGAGGTCTGCTGGGGTATTTGTCTCAGGGGTCTGCTGGGGTATTTGTCTCAGGGGTCTGCTGGGGTATTTGTCTCAGTGGTTCTGCTGGGGTATATGTCTCAGAGGTCTGCTGGGGTATATGTCTCAGGGGTCTCCTGGGGTATTTGTCTCAGGGGTCTGCTGGGATATTTGTCTCAGAGGTCTGCTGGGGTATTTGTCACGTTAGGTCTGCTGGGGTATTTGTCTCAGGGGTCTGCTGGGGTATTTGTCTCAGGGGTCTGCTGGGATATTTGTCTCAGTGGTTCTGCTGGGGTATATGTCTCAGAGGTCTGCTGGGGTATTTGTCTCAGGGGTCTGCTGGGGTATTTGTCTCAGGGGTCTGCTGGGGTATTTGTCTCAGTGGTTCTGCTGGGGTATATGTCTCAGAGGTCTGCTGGGGTATATGTCTCAGGGGTCTCCTGGGGTATTTGTCTCAGGGGTCTGCTGGGATATTTGTCTCAGAGGTCTGCTGGGGTATTTGTCTCAGGGGTCTGCTGGGGTATTTGTCTCAGGGGTCTGCTGGGGTATATCTCTCAGTGGTTCTGCTGGGGTATATGTCTCAGAGGTCTGCTGGGGTATATGTCTCAGGGGTCTCCTGGGGTATTTGTCTCAGGGGTCTGCTGGGGTATTTGTCTCAGGGGTCTGCTGGGGTATATCTCTCAGTGGTTCTGCTGGGGTATTTATCCCAGGGGTCTGCTGGGGTCATGGTCACGTTGGCTCTGCTGGGGTATTTGTCTCAGTGGGTCTGCTGGGGTCATGGTCACGTTGGGTCTGCTGGGGTATATGACTCAGAGGTCTGCTGGGGTATTTGTCCCTTTGGGTCTGCTGGTGTATTTGTCTCAGAGGTCTGCTGGGGTATTTGTCTCAGGGGTCTGCTGGGGTATTTGTCACGTTAGGTCTGCTGGGGTATTTGTCTCAGCAGTCTGCTGGGGTATTTGTCTCAGTGGGTCTGCTGGGGTATTTGTCTCAGGGGTCTGCTGGGGTATTTGTCTCAGTGGGTCTGCTGGGATATTTGTCACGTTAGGTCTGCTGGGGTATTTGTCTCAGCAGTCTGCTGGGGTATTTGTCTCAGAGGTCTGCTGGGGTATTTGTCTCAGTGGGTCTGCTGGGATATTTGTCACGTTAGGTCTGCTGGGGTATTTGTCTCAGGGGTCTGCTGGGGTATTTGTCTCAGGGGTCTGCTGGGGTATTTGTCTCAGGGGTCTGCTGGGATATTTGTCACGTTAGGTCTGCTGGGGTATTTGTCTCAGGGGTCTGCTGGGGTATTTGTCTCAGGGGTCTGCTGGGATATTTGTCTCAGTGGTTCTGCTGGGGTATATGTCTCAGAGGTCTGCTGGGGTATTTGTCTCAGGGGTCTGCTGGGGTATTTGTCTCAGGGGTCTGCTGGGGTATTTGTCTCAGTGGTTCTGCTGGGGTATATGTCTCAGAGGTCTGCTGGGGTATATGTCTCAGGGGTCTCCTGGGGTATTTGTCTCAGGGGTCTGCTGGGATATTTGTCTCAGAGGTCTGCTGGGGTATTTGTCACGTTAGGTCTGCTGGGGTATTTGTCTCAGGGGTCTGCTGGGGTATTTGTCTCAGAAGTCTGCTGGGGTATTTATCTCAGGGGTCTGCTGGGGTATTTGTCTCAGTGGGGTCTGCTGGGGTATTTGTCTCAGCAGTCTGCTGGGGTATTTGTCTCAGTGGGTCTGCTGGGGTATTTGTCTCAGAGGTCTGGTGGGGTATTTGTCTCAGAGGTCTGCTGGGGTATTTGTCACGTTAGGTCTGCTGGGATAATTGTCTCAGAAGTCTGCTGGGGTATTTATCTCAGGGGTCTGCTGGGGTATTTATCTCAGGGGTCTGCTGGGGTATTTGTCTCAGTGGGGTCTGCTGGGGTATTTGTCTCAGCAGTCTGCTGGGGTATTTGTCTCAGTGGTCTGCTGGGATATTTGTCTCAGAGGTCTGCTGGGGTATTTGTCTCAGGGGTCTGCTGGGGTATTTGTCTCAGTGGGGTCTGCTGGGGTATTTGTCTCAGTGGGTCTGCTGGTGTATTTGTCTCAGGGGTCTGCTGGGGTTTTTATCTCAGGGGTCTGCTGGGGTTTTTGTCTCAGTGGGTCTGCTGGGGTATTTGTCTCAGGGGTCTGCTGGGGTATTTGTCTCAGTGGTTCTGCTGGGGTATTTGTCTCAGTGGGTCTGCTGGGGTATTTGTCTCAGTGGGTCTGCTGGGGTATTTGTCTCAGTCGGTCTGCTGGGGTATTTGTCTCAGTGGGTCTGCTGGGGTTTTTGTCTCAGTGGGTCTGCTGGGGTATTTGTCTCAGTGGGTCTGCTGGGGTATTTGTCTCAGTGGGTCTGCTGGGGTATTTGTCTCAGTGGGTCTGCTGGGGTATTTGTCTCAGTCGGTCTGCTGGGGTATTTGTCTCAGTGGTTCTGCTGGGGTATTTGTCTCAGTCGGTCTGCTGGGGTATTTGTCTCAGGGGTCTGCTGGGGTTTTTGTCTCAGTGGGTCTGCTGGGGTATTTGTCTCAGTGGGTCTGCTGGGGTATTTGTCTCAGTGGGTCTGCTGGGGTATTTGTCTCAGTGGGTCTGCTGGGGTATTTGTCTCAGTCGGTCTGCTGGGGTATTTGTCACATTGGGCATGCTGAGGTATTTGTCTCAGGGTCTGCTGGGTTATATGTCTCAGGGGTCTGCTGGGGTATTTGTCTCAGGGGTCTGCTGGGGTATTTGTCTCAGGGGTCTGCTGGGGTATTTTTCACGTTGGGTCTGCTGGGGTATTTGTCTCAGTGGGTCTGCTGGGGTATTTGTCTCAGTGGGTCTGCTGGGGTATTTGTCACGTTGGGTCTGCTGGGGTATTTGTCTCAGGGGTCTGCTGGGGTATTTTTCACGTTGGGTCTGCTGGGGTATTTGTCTCAGTGGGTCTGCTGGGGTTTTTGTCTCAGTGGGTCTGCTGGGGTATTTGTCACATTGGGCATGCTGGGGTATTTGAGGGCAATGTAAGAACTATCCAACCCTAAATAAAGTGTGAATGATAATTTATTCTTGGTGGTGTTAATTAGAGAGTCCAAGTTCTTTTGCAGAGTTAGGGTCACGGATCAGTATCGGAGAAAGGAGGGCCCCAGTATCAACTCACTTAGTGACCCCATCCTGAAACAGCTACCCTCCCTAATACCCCTCCCACAACAGCACCAGTCCACCAAGTCCGTTTCAGATAGCTGCTCCTCCTCAAGACTCTATAGCTGGTGCTCTTCCCAGAGCTGCTCCCCTTTAAGACCCTATAGCTGGTGCTCTTCCCAAAGCTGCTTCTCCTCAAGACTCTATAGCTGGTGCTCTTCCCATAGCTGTTCCCTGTCAATACCCTATAGCTGGTGCTTTTCTCATAGCCGCTCCCCTTTAAGACCCTATAGCAGGTGCTCTTCCCATAGCTGTTCCCTGTCAATACCCTATAGCTGGTGCTCTTCTCATAGCTGCTCCCCTTTAAGACTCTATAGCTGGTGCTCTTCCCATAGCTGTTCCCTGTCAATACCCTATAGCTGGTGCTCTTCTCATAGCTGCTCCCCTTTAAGACTCTATAGCTGGTGCTCTTCCCATAGCTGTTCCCTGTCAATACCCTATAGCTGGTGCTCTTCTCATAGCTGCTCCCCTTTAAGACCCTATAGCAGGTGCTCTTCCCAAAGCTGCTTCTCCTCAAGACCCTATAGCTGGTGCTCTTCTCATAGCTGCTCCCCTTCCCTTATCTTTTGCCTGCGCAAAGCCCCTCTGCCTGTAGCACAGTTCCAAGATGATCGTGCTCCACTATCCAGAGAAATTCTCTATGGGGTAGGGCGCTGCTATTATATATGTATATATATATATATATATATATATATATATATATATATACTAGCCACTTGCTCGTCAATGACGGCAAGCCTCGCAATGCTCGGCAAAGCCTTGTAACACGTGCCTCGCTTTGCATCTCCATCTTTCTTCTCTCGCCTCTCTGTGAAGCTTGCAATGAGCAGGCCTCACAATTAGCGCCATTGGTGCCCATTGTGGACCTCCCGTCACAAATGAGGGGATAATATTTGACTTTATTCCCTCGTGTCTCTTCCCCCACTCCCTCCTGTGTCTTATCTCTCCCTCTCCCTCCCCTCTGTCTCTCCCTTCCTCCCCCTTCCCTGTGTCTCTTCCCTGTGTCTGACCCCCCACCCTCCCCTTTGTCTCTTCCCTCTCCCTCCCCTGTGTCTCTTCCCTCTCCCTCCCCTGTGTCTCTTCCACCCTCCCTCCCCTGTGTCTCTTCCCCCCTCCCTCCCCTGTGTCTCTTTCCCCACTCTCCCCCGTGTCTCTTCCCCCTCTTCGTCCTCTGTGTCTTTTCCCTCCCTCTCCCTCCCTTGTGTCTCTTCCTTTCCTCTCCCTCCCATGTCTCTTCCCCCTCCATCCTGTGTCTCTTTCCCCCCTCTCTCTCCCCTGTGTCTCTTCCCTCCCCTGTGTCTCTTCCCTCCCCCTGTGTCTCATCCCCCCTGTGTATCTTTCTCCCATCTTCCTCTCCCTTGGTCTCTTTGCCCCCCTCTCCCTCTCCTGTGTCTCTTGACCCCCTCACTTGTATCTCTTTGCCCCACTCTCCCTCCCCTGTGTCTCTTTACCCCCCTTCTCTCGCCGCTGTGTCTCTTTTCCCCTTCTCCCTCACCTGTGTCCCCCCCCCCTCTCCCTCCCCTGTCTCTTTGCCCCCTCTACCTTCTGTTCCTATTTCAGGCCTCGCAATCAGCAGCTTTGCGCATGCGCAAACCTGCAACTTTGCTGGATTCTCCCTCCTCCTTCCCCCTCTCCCTTCTGAAGTCATTACGTGACTCACAATGAGCGCCTTTGGCACTCATTGCCGGCCTTTCCCCCCTCCGCCCATTGCGGCCCTCGCAATGAGCACCTTCAGCACTCATTGCGGACCGCTCCCCCCCACTACCTTGTTGGCCTATTGCGGGCCTCGCAATGATCGCCTTTGGTGCTCATCGCAGGCCTCAGCATGCGCTGTGCGCAAACCCGCACCTTTGCAAGCGTTACACACAAACTCACAGTACGACAACTATATGTATGAAAGTCAATTGCCCGTCAAAAATGACGGTATAAATGTTTCAATATTATAAATAATAAAAATGCATGTATCTGAAGTCATCAATATATTGGTTCAGGAACAAGCACCAAAGAGCCGCGGCAGGACCATGAATATATAGCCAATTACAGGTTCAATACATGAATACATAGCCAATCAACAAAAGTTAGCAGAAGAATGCCTCTTGATGACACAGAAATAATCTAATGTTATTTAGCACCATGGGTCAGCTACCTGGAGACGTCTTCAGTTACAGATCAAAGTGTAAACCAAATATGGTAAAAATGTAAGTAGAAAGTAAATGTATTTTAAGTTAATACTAATTTTAAATAAGTTTGAACTCAAGTACAAATACAGAAGTAGTTACTTATATTCCATTTCACTTTTTGAATATACTTGGTGGGTTTTAGCTTTTAGCTCCCTCAAGCTCATGTGCATTGCTTCAATTACCTCATCTATCCATCTCAGTCTCTGCCGTCCCCTTCTTCATGTCTATCAATCTTTCCCAGCATCCTCTTCTCTAGGGAATCCTATCTTCCTATAATATAAACAAACCTTCAAAGATAAAAGTGATTACCAGCTAAAACAGAAAAGAAAAAGTAAAAGAAAAAAAGTAACAAAATAAAAGAAACTAAAGTGGGAAGTACACAAACAGGAATAGGTCCCGAACCAGCGGTCCCCGCACTCATTTACATAGCACTCTCATTACATGCAACAATGTATCCATATGGATCTAGTACCGAATGAACGTGCTGCTTCTTCCAGATTGCTAGTTCTTTTATCTCCTGTCTCAGTTCAATCTTGTTATCCGTTTCCAAGAGACTCAAGTTTTTTTCCTCAAACATAGTGGTAATGCAGGCCCAAGGAATATCTGCTGTCTGCGCCAAAAGGTTGATAGGTCACCATGTTCTCTATCTATAACATTTTGTTCTCAGGTCAGATTTTCATGTTTGCACGTTCAGATACAGTCCAATGAGTCAGAACCAAATCAGAGCAATTGAACCTGGCATAGTTATGATGTCATTATAGTGCAAATGTAGTTATGGTCAAATTAACTTTTCAATACATGATATATTTGAGATAATGGTAAGGGGGATGTAATATTTCAGATCTGCCAGCATCTTATTAATGCCTGGGTTGCTATAGATACATTAAATATTTAAAAATAATCACTCCTTGTCACAACCCAGAGTTAAGGGGCTCAGTACACCTCTAATTCTCCTACTGTAACTTATAGGAGCAATCTGCAGGTTGTGACTTTATATTCATCTCAGTACCCAGCAATTTAAAACCGGCATCAGTCATGGAGCCGCCAAAAAATCAGACCACACCGTTATTTAGTGTATAGAAGACTGACCAGTTTATTATTATCACAGATATTTCAAACACAGAAAGAAATCACCCTCACCCCTTCTGTTAGAGAAGGTCTGAATTCTCCTCACCCCGTCACCAGCCGCACATATACAGTAAAGTTGTGGATCTTACGAATGTTTGTGACGTTTGCCATGTTGGTCATGCAGATCCACAACTATATACTGTATGTGATTGCAATGAGTGCCTACAGCTCGCATCACCCCTGTCTGCACAGGGTTGCAATGAGCGCCATAGGCGCTCATCACAAGGCCCACTGTGTGCAATCCTTTGCCTGGGGGGGAGAGGGGGAAAGAGACACAGGGACGGGAGAGGAAGAGAAAGAGACATATGGGAGGGGAAGGGAAGGAAGAGACACAGGGGAGGGAGAGGTGGAAAGAGACACGGGGGGCGGAAGAGACACAGGGAAGGGAGAGGGTGGAAAAGAGACACGGGGGAGGGAGAGGGAAAAGACACAGGGGAGGGAGGGGGAGGGACACAGGGGAGGGTGGAACAGACACAGGGAAGGGAGAGGGGGAGAGACACAGGGGGGAAGAGGGGGATAGAGACACAGGGAAGGGAGTGGGGGGAAAGAGACACATGGGAGGGAGTGAAAAGAGGCAAAGGGAAGGGAGGGGGGAAGAGACACAGGGGAGGAAGAGGGGGGGAAAGAGACACATGGGAGGGAGAGAACAAGAGCGTTAAAATCACATATATAGTTGTGGATCTTACGAATGTTTGTGACGTTTGCGATGTTGGTCACGCAGATCCACAACTATATATGCTCGCATCACCCCCGTCTGCACAGGGTTGTAATGAGCGCCATAAGCGCTCATCACAAGGCCCACTGTGTGCAATCCTTTGCCTGGGGGGGAGGGGGGAAAGAGACACAGGGACGGGAGAGGATGAGAAAAAGACATATGGGAGGGAAAGGGAGGGGAAGAGACACAGGGGAGGGAGAGTGGGAAAGAGACACAGGGGAGGGGGAAAGAGGCACAGGGGAGGGAGAGGGTGGAAAAGAGACACAGGGGAGGGAGAGGGGGAAAGAGACACAGGGGAGGGAGAGGGAAAGACACAGGGGAGGGAGGGGGAGGGACACATGGGAAGGTGGAACAGACACAGGGGAGGGAGAGGGGGGAAGAGACATGGGGAGAGACACAGGGGAGGAAGAGGGGGGAGAGACACAGGGGGGAAAGAGACACAGGGAAGGTAGAGGGGGGAAAGAGACACATGGGAGGGAGTGAAAAGAGACCAAGGGGAGGGAGGAGGGAAGAGACACAGGGGAGGGAGAGGGGGGAAAGAGACACAGGGGAGGGAGAGGGGGAAGAGACACGGGAGCAGGGGGAAGAGACAAAGGGGAGGGGGAAGACACAGGGTAGGGGGGAAGAGACACGGGTGGGGGTAACAGACACAGGAGAGGGGGAGAGACACAGGGGAGGGAGAGGGGGAAGTGACACAGGGGGGAGAGGGGGAAGTGACACGGAGGGGAGAGGGGGAAAGAGACACAGGGGAGGGAGAGGGGGGAAAGAGACACAAGAGAGGGGGGAAGATACACAAGGGTCTGTCATTTTTGACGAGCAAGTAGCTAGTAATAAAATAATATTGGAGGTTGCAGAGCAGGCAAGGGGTTCAAGGAGGTTTGTAAACTTGTATTCATAGTGTCATTGATTTTAATAACAAATCTATTCAATCACATATATAGTTGTGAGCAAGCGGGCTGTTGCTAAAGCTTGTGGGCTCGCACAGCAAAAGCAAAATACAAGACACGTTACGACCCATTACGACCTCGCAAAAATCGGCCGCAACCTGCGCACATGAAAACATGAAAAACACAATAAATACACACAACAAATACAGAAAAAGCTTACCCACAGCAAGGGGGGGCACTCAGTTACTCCTGAATTTAACTCCAAATAAAAGAGTTTAGACACCTAAAAAAAAAAAACATTTTAGAACAATAACTTATACAATCCGGAAGTACACAGCTACGCTAACGGATTTGCCTCGCGCACGCACACTATTTGCACACTGCACACATTGCTCACACTTACACAGCAGCGCCACAGCACTGAAAACACACATTGTATACTGCAGCAACATCAAAACAGATTGCCAGCTCTTGTATTGTATTATTTATTTCGTTACCATACACCAAACAGCATTAGCTCACTTACAATTTCATTGACGTCATTTTTTGACGGGCAATATTCTAGTTATTTAGAAAAACAATATTCATTATTTGAATTACTTTCATACATCCTCCAGCTGAGTTTCTTGCCTCCACGCCTTATGAAGTCATCAAGGAGAGGGAACAACTCTGACTGGGAAATAGTCCCAAATGGTCAGACACAAGTTTGTTTCCTTGCCAAGGTAAACAGATTTAATACACATCCAACTCATGAAGATCCTCTGGTCCTGTATAAACATAAGCTTGTGTCTGACCCTGTAGGTCTGCCTTCCAGTCAGAGCTGCTCCTAATGAGTGACAACCTCATAAGTAGTGGAGACAAGCAGCTGAACTGAAGGTTTAGACGCTGATGTTCTTCTGGATCCTTATATAAGAATTTAAGGCAGTCTCCTGTCCTCCTGAATCTTTCAGCGTTGGGTACCTAAAAAGGGTGGAGAGAGGCAAATCTTCTGGAAGTGGCAATGCTAATTTAAAAAGTTTAAAAATGTAAAACAATATTTAATTTATTTTCTTCAAATATTGATATTATTGCAAATCAGTTACTCAATAAACAAATAAAATCCCATTTTATTAGCACTACATTGGCCCTTTAATTGGTGTTTCAGCTGATGTTGCTTCTTTTCATAAACTGCGTCTGTTTTTATTTGATTTTTCTCTGAAAAGAGACTAACCCGGATATCCTCCTCCCTTACAGTGGTTTTGGCTACCATCCAGCATTGGTATGATCTAATGACTGGTATTACAGTTGCATCAATCGTCTGGGACTTTTCTAGACATATCTTGGACTTCATAGTAAGCAGGACTGGACCATCATGACTGAGACAAAACTGATACAAGAAAGGAGATGACCTTTCTGTGTCAGTTTTGAAGCTTCTCAGATGACATTAAAAAAAATAATCTTTTCTGCAAGTCCTTAGGTAATAATTAAATACATCCAGTTGGTAACTGCAGCTCTTGGTTCTTGCTTGCTTTCAGATGAGATGGTGTTGCAACATAATGATGTTAATGTTAATGGGAAGAGACAGTAGTAGCAATCACAGTTACAATGTCTCCATGCCTTTAACCCACTACTGGCTCCTCCTTCAATCCAGAAGAAGTCCAAACTGTGTGAAACGCGTAGAGACACTGTCACCGTGACAGCTCCTGCCGTGTCTCTCTCTCCTTTTAATGTAAGATTCAACAAGCTTGAATACTAAGGGACTTGAAAGGCAACAATTAACTCATAACCCATTTCTACTCAGCTTGTGTTATCTATCTGATAAGACTCATGTATTGATTTGAGTTGTAATGGATTCTCATTTATGGAATGTAGAAATATAAAACCTTCTTATAAAAGGCGGGCTGATAAGTATTGCAAAACAAGTCACAAGGGCTTGGATCAAATAAATTATATTCTGTATAGTCCATACAGAATAAATATCCTAGAAAATAGTGTGAAACATTAGAAAGAAATGTTTTGGGAGATGTAGAAAATAAGGTTTTGTTCAAATCTGTGGGAAAGCACAAATTGTCAGTGGTCAGTATGACTATAACACAAGATGGTTTGTATGAATGGAGGTGGATCTGATGTATTATACTCAACGGAGTGTGGGGAAGGGAGTTCATGGAGGTAGAACCATTCCTAAATCAATCAGAACCTCAGGCTAAAGATAGCAAATAGGTATCCAAGAAGTGCAACATTGTGTAAATGTCCTAGAGATGCAAGACAGTGCATGTGTGTTCCAGATGTACTATATATGTTTTGAGATGCCATATATATGTAAGGTGATATATCTAGAGATATCAGGTGTCTTGGGGTGTACATGTATTCTAGAGGTGCTACATGAACTAGAGGTGCCAAGTTGTCCTACAGTATATAGAACAAATCTGAAGAACCATATTGAGTATGTAGAAGAGAGGTTCCAGGCTCTGTAGAGTGCCATGGGATTTATGACTGTCCTAGACGTTCCAAGCCTTGCCTGCATGTTGAAGATGCCAGATTATAACTCTATATATTGCTTCTCTTCCTCAGAATGCCATGAATCTGCCCCCAGATAAAGTGCATGTCCTGCGCCAATATGACCAAGATAAGAAATGGGAGCTGGTGTGTGACCAGGTGAGTGCCAGGGGGGCAAGGGGCAGGGATGGGATTAGAACAAGAGGGAGGTTACATTATGAAGTATTGGGCAAGGCATGTGAGAATTGAGTAGGACCCTATGGTCTGTTAGCAGGTTGTAGAGTGGTGGGTGTATAAACTTGCAGAAAGTGACATAGGGACTGCTGACCACTGGAGACCTGTGGTTGGGAGGCTATCTGGTTGAAGACTAACTAGTTGTGTCCAAATAATGTTAATGTCTGCTCCTCTCACTGACCACACCTCTGGTCTCTGTCCCATCCCACCTCCACTATTTAGGAGAGATTCCAGGTCAAGAACCCCCCGGCTGCTTATATACAGAAACTGAGGAGCTACATGGATACTGGTGGGATCAGCAGAAAGGTGAGGAGACACTGACTGTGGGTGTGTGGTGTTGGGGAGTTACCAGTTAACCAACTAGATAACCAGTGTGACTTCTTACGCCTACTTCCCCTCAATCTCCTTACTCCTCCAAATAACAACCCCTCCAATAACCTCTCTTTACACTTTCTCGATTTGTCACCTTGTATTTCCACTCCTGACTCCTTCCATCACTTTCTCTAAATCTAATGTTTCCATGTCTTCCGCCATCCTGTCCCCCCACTCTTGTGGTAGGGCTAAGCTCTGTGGACGTTTCATACAAACTGATATTGTGATTTGCAGTTCAAGAGACGAGTCCATGAGTCCACCCAGATCCTGAGAGAACTTGAGATCTCCCTGAGGACCAATCACATTGGGTAAGACCTCCACTCCTACTACAAAGACAATGTCTACTCCTCCCACTAAAGACTATAAGTATCTCATCCTCTCCAATACAATACAACCCCTACCATTTCGAGACAGTAGTGTTTAACACCCATTTGTATCTGCCCCTCCCCCACTCATTATGGAGACCAGCAACATCTGCCCCTCCACAACAGAGATCATCAGTAGGTGCCCCTCCAACTACAGATCACCCTTCCTCTGTGAGCTGGCACAGTGCAAATAACCTCTATCCTTCTTCTAGGTGGGTGGAGGAATTCCTCAGTGCTGAGGTTGGTGGATTGGACGTTCTGGTGGAGTATCTGACCTTCGCTCAGTGCTCCTTTGCGTGAGTATTCCATGACATACATGTCCTTCATATGTTACATGTGCGTATCATATAGTCGGAATCCGTGCACAGTCTTTCCCTCCTCTTTTCTCTCTCTCCACTCTTCCTTCTAACCTTTCCTCATACTCTCCTGCCTCTTCTCCAGGCATGATGTGGACAGCTCAGATAATGGCCAGGTGGATAAACCGAAATCCCTCCAGAGATCCCTGGAGGATATTAACAAGAGCAGCTCTTCTCCATCGCCCACCAACACCCCGTCCCGGGTACGGAATCTCACCGCCAGGTAATCCTTCAATTGTATGTGTGGTCTAGAGCAGTGGTTCCCAACAGCCTGTGCCTAAGACCTTACCTGCTGGTTGTCAAGAATAAAGACGGAGAAGGATAGCCTGACATTATAAACTCACCACTACCATCAGTCACAGTTCTAGAGTATTGAGGAACTTACCTGTACTATAACCCTGTTCAAAATGTGCTCAAAGCTAGTCCAGTATCCATGAGGACTGGAGGGTTACCAGCTAGACCCAGACCAAAATGGATTGAGAGCCACTGGTTTAGAAGTTCCAGGCTCTGTGTCCTTTTGTATGCTTAATTATATATGCCCTATGTGTTCCTAACAAGACATTCTAACTCTAGATGTTGTAGGTGTTTAAGAATATGTAAATTGTTATCTTCTAGGTGTCACTAGCCAAGCCGCTCTAAATAGAAATGGGATGTTCCCAAACAGACTGTTTAAATCTAGATGTTCTAGGTATCCCTAACAATGCATGCTAAATCTGTGTGTTCTAGGTGTCCCTACCAAGGCATTCTAAATCTAGAGGTTCTAAGTGCCCCATCAATATGTTTTAAATATAGATGTTCATCCTGTCCAACCCAAGAAATTCCAGACTTTCTATTTTTCAGATACATCCACAATCGTGCCACAATGAGAAACTCCAAACATCCCAACATGAAGGATGATGTCCACGTCTGTATTATGTGCCTGCGCGCCATCATGAACTATCAGGTACAGGCGTGTAAATGGATACATGGATATGCATATAATACATACAGACACGTCTCATACACATGCACCGCGTGTGTATACAAACACACATGTTCTGTGCCACATACACACACTTAATGCATACATGTACACATTACATCTCACACACACATGTTCATCCGGTTCCTCTAATGGTGCCTCCTCTCTCCCTCCCCCCCCAGTCAGGGTTTAGCATGGTGATGTCTCATTCCTCCTGTGTCAACCAGATTACCCTGAGCCTCAGCAACAAGAACCCCCGGTGAGTATCTGCCCCCATCCTTTATTATTAAGGGGTTAAGTTTTTATTCTTTTTTATTTAACTCTTTCCATCACTCTTTATCTCTTTACATACCTCTCCTCGTATAGCCATCTCTTCTTATAATCCTCTTCACCTCCCCCTTATGACTCTCCTCTCACCCTCACCTCTCCCTTATCCCCCCAATCTCAGCACCAAGGCCCTGGTCCTGGAGCTCCTGGCCGCCGTCTGCCTGGTCCGAGGTGGACACGAGATCATTCTGTCTGCATTCGACTACTTCATGGAGGTGAGAAGCAGCATCATACAGCTCTGCTGAGTATCAAATCAATCTTAAAGGAGAACTGATTATTTTGCCTTTTTGATCTTGATGTAAATTCTAGATGTTTTTAGAAAGGAAAACAATGTTCATATGTATTTATCGTTTCCTTAGATCTAAGAGGCCCTCTGTGGAGCTGACACAATGTCTCAACTATCTTTTTTAACAATGAGTCAGTTCAGTGAGTTAGTGAATGGAAAGCCCTGGCGGGGGGGGGGGGGGGGGGGGGTTGGATCTAGGGGGGGGGGTTGTGTAGGATCCAAATCTATAGATTCCCAGTAAGACCCCTCTCCCACCACAATATTGTGTCCGGTTCTTAGACCAGATTCGAAAGGATATTATTAAATTGGAGACAATTAAAATGGTGCAATATGTATAGATTACAGAGGACTCCATGATATTAATATGTATAGATTAGAGAGGACTCCATGATATTAATATGTATAGATTAGAGGAGACTCCATGACATTAATATGTATAGATTACAGAGGACTCCATGATATTAATATGTATAGATTACAGAGGACTCCATGATATTATTATGTATAGATTAGAGGAGACTCCATGACATTAATATGAATAGATTAGAGTGGACTCCATGACATTAATATGTATAGATTAGAGGAGACTCCATGACATTAATATGTATAGATTAGAGGGGACTCCATGACATTAATATGTATAGATTAGAGGGGACTCCATGATATTAATATGTATAGATTAGAGGGGACTCCATGACATTAATATGTATAGATTAGAGGGGACTCCATGACATTAATATGTATAGATTAGAGGGGACTCCATGACATTAATATGTATAGATTAGAGGGGACTCCATGATATTAATATGTATAGATTAGAGGAGACTCCATGATATTAATATGTATAGATTAGAGGAGACTCCTTGCCATGAATATGTATAGATTAGAGGGGACCCCGTGACATTAATATGTATACTCCATGACATTAATATGTATAGATTAGAGTAGACTCCATGACATTAATATGTATAGATTAGAGGGGCCTCCATGACATTAATATGTATAAATTAGAGGAGACTCCTTGACACGAATATGTATAGATAAGAGGAGACTCCATGACATTAATATGTATAAATTAGAGGGGACTCCATGACATTAATATGTATAGATTAGAGGGGACTCCATGATATTATTATGTATAGCTTAGAGGGGACACCATGACATTAATATGTATAGATTAGAGGGTAGTCCATGACATTAATATGTATAGATTAGAGGGAGACTCCATGACATGAATATGTATAGATTAGAGGGGACTCCATGATATTAATATGTATAGATTAGAGGAGACTCCATGATATTAATATGTATAGATTAGAGGGGACTCCATGATATTAATATGTATAGATTAGAGGAGACTCCATGATATTAATATGTATAGATTAGAGGAGACTCCTTGACATGAATATGTATAGATTAGAGGGGACCCCGTGACATTAATATGTATAGATTAGAGAGGATTCCATGACATTAATATGTATAGCTTAGAGGAGACTCCATGATACTAATATGTATAGATTAGAGGAGACTCCATGGTATTAATATGTATAGATTAGAGGAGACTCCATGACATTAATATGTATAGATTAGAGAAGACTCCATGACATTAATATGTATAGATTAGAGGGGCCTCCATGACATTAATATGTATAGATTAGAGGAGACTCCATGACATTAATATGTATAGATTAGAGGGGACTCCATGATATTAATATGTAAAGATTAGAGGGGACTCCGTGACATTAATATGTATAGATTAGAGGGGACCCCGTGACATTAATATGTATAGATTAGAGGGAGACTCCATGCCATTAATATGTATAGATTAGAGGATTCCATGATATTAATATGTATAGATTAGAGGAGACTCCATGACATTAATATGTATAGATTAGAGAGGACTCCATGACATTAATATGTATAGATTAGCGGATTCCATGATATTAATATGTATAGGTTAAAGGGGACTCCATGATATTAATATGTATAGATTAGAGGGGACTCCGTGACATTAATATGTATAGATTAGAGGGGACTCCATAACAATAATATGTATAGATTAGAGGGGACCCCGTGACATTAATATGTATAGATTAGAGGAGACTCCATGACATTAATATGTATAGATTAGAGGGGCCTCCATGACATTAATATGTATAGATTAGAGGAGACTCCTTGACACGAATATGAATAGATTAGAGGGGACTCCATGACATTAATATGTATAGATTAGAGGGGACTCCATGATATTAATATGTATAGATTAGAGGGGACTCCATGATATTAATATGTAAAGATTAGAGGGGACTCCGTGACATTAATATGTATAGATTAGAGGGGACCCCGTGACATTAATATGTATAGATTAGAGGGGACTCCATGATATTAATATGTATAGATTAGAGGGGACCCCGTGACATTAATATGTATAGATTAGAGGAGACTCCATGACATTAATATGTATAGATTAGATGAGACTCCTTGATATGAATATGTATAGATTAGAGGGGTTTCCATGACATTAATATGTATAGATTAGAGGGGACTCCATGACATTAATATGTATAGATTAGAGGGGACCCCGTGACATTAATATGTATAGATTAGAGGAGACTCCATGACATTAATATGTATAGATTAGATGAGACTCCTTGATATGAATATGTATAGATTAGAGGGGTTTCCATGACATTAATATGTATAGATTAGAGGAGACTCCATGGCATTAATATGTATAGATTAGAGAGGACCCCATGACATTAATATGTATAGATTAGAGGAGACTCCATGACATTAATATGTATTGATTAGAGGAGACTCCTTGATATGAATATGTATAGATTAGAGGGGACTCCATGACATTAATATGTATAGATTAGAGGAGACTCCATGACATTAATATGTATAGATTCGAGGGGACCCCGTGACATTAATATGTATAGATTAGAGGGGACTCCATGACATTAATATGTATAGATTAGAGGAGACTCCATGACATTAATATGCATAGATTAGAGGAGACTCCTTGACATGAATATGTATAGATTAGAGGGGACACCATGAATATGTATAGATTAGAGAGGACTCCATGACATTAATATGTATAGATTAGATAGGACTCCATGACATTAATATGTATAGATTAGAGGGGACTCCATGACATTAATGTGTATAGATTAGAGGGGACTCCATTATATTAATATGTATAGATTAGAGGGGACTCCATGACATTAATATGTATAGATTAGAGGAGACCCTGTGATATTAATATGTATAGATTAGAGGGGACTCCATGACATTAATATGTATAGATTAGAGGAGACTTCATGACATTAATATGTAAAGATTAGAGGAGACTCCTTGACATGAATATGTATAGATTAGAGGGGACACCATGAATATGTATAGATTAGAGAGGACTCCATGACATTAATATGTATAGATTAGATAGGACTCCATGACATTAATATGTATATATTAGAGGATACTCCATGACATGCTCTTTCTCTTGGTCTCTATTCAGGTCTGTGGAGAGAGCTCCAGATTTGAGAAGTTGATGGAATATTTCCGTACAGAAGATTCTAACATCGACTTCATGGTGAGTGTCGGGAGAGGTTGTTGGGTTGGGAATGGAGCAGACTGTACCCTGGGTCATCAGGGGGTGCAGAGAGAAGCATGGAGCGGGCTGTATGTAGGGGTGTAAGCAGCACCCATCAATGTAATATATAATATATATATATATATATATATATATATATAATACTTGTTTCTTGAATACCGTAAAATCATCACATATATAGTTGTGGATCTTGCAATGTTGGTGACATTTGCAAGGCGAGCTGTTGAAGCATGCGTGACTTGGCTCTCATTGCACTTCGAGCCTCGCAAAGCGAGGCAAGCCGTAGAAGCATGCAGGAGGGTTGCAACTGCAAGCTAAGCACGTAACTCTAAAAAAAAAAAAAAACAGCAAAATAATTTAACAAAAATAATAACACACTCACACACAGCACAGTGGGAGAGCCAAGAAGCCTGGGAGTGATGTTGCAAGCGAATTTGAGCCATATTTGGAGTTTTTCGTCAATCCAAAATTGGCTAAGCGAGGAAAAAAATGGCGTCCGAAAAACGTAAACATTCTGAAACTGGATGAAAACGAGACTGGCACTTGCAATGAGAGGCTTGCAATGAGCGCCGAAGGTGATCTGTGCAAAGCAGGAATGTTGAAGTACACAGGGGAGAGGCCCACAACGAATGACAAAGGTGCTCACATTGTGTGGCAAACAGCATTGCCAGCCTTACAATTTTATCCCCATCCTTTTTGACGGGCAAGTTCCTAGTTATCTGAAGAAATCATCAAGATTTAGCACCTCTTGGATATGAACATCTAGATTTAGAACCTCTTGTAAGGAACGCCTAGAACATCTAGGTTTGGAGCCACTTGTTAGAAACATCTAGATTTAGAACTTTTGTTAGGAGCACATAGAACATGTGAATTTAGAAATTCTTGTTTGGGACACCTAGGGCATCTAGATTTAGAACTTCTTGTTAGGGTCACCTAGAATATCTAGATTGAGAACTTCTTGTTGGGAACACAGAGAACATCAATATTTAGAACATCTTATTTGGGACACCAATGATGTCTACATTTAGAACTTCTTGTTTTGGTACATCTAGGACATCCAGATTTAGAAATTTTTGTTCGGGAACACCTAAGACATCTATATTTAGAACTTCTTGTTAGGAGCACCTAGAACATATAGATTTAGAACTTCTTGTTTGGAACACCTAGACTAATGGTAAAATATATTGTTTAGCAGCACCTAGATCTTCTTATTGGGAACTCCTAGAATATATAGTTTAAACATATTGTTTTGCAGCACCTAGAACATCTAGAATTGAATATACAAAGGGACACAGAGCTTGGAGCCTCTAAACCAGTGATAAAACTGAGCAGTTGAGCAAAGGGTTTTGCCTATGTATGACTGTGATTGTCTGCACCAAGGAACTAGCCTTGCGTGGATATTTTATCTGGACTTACTACAATTACAAGAACTGGCTTAGCACAAAAAATTCAAATGACCATTCATTTAATCTTATCTTTACCCCCCTTCAGGTGGCCTGCATGCAGTTTATTAACATTGTGGTTCACTCAGTGAAGAACATGAACTTCCGAGTTTTCCTACAATACGAGTTCTCCATCCTGGGACTGGACGACTATCTGGAGGTGAGTTTGTATTATAAATAAAGCAATGGTGGATCCATGGAGTAGACACCCAGCAGAGGTAGTAGAATTTAATGCATTGAGAGAAGTCATCTCTACCTCGATTCACAGTGCTCTGTGGGAATCTACATAGAAACACAATGTGAGGAGAGGAAGGCTTTATCTGGACTTCATGGTGGGGGGCTGTAACTTATTTGGGGGAAGGGCCTTATCTGGTCAAATTATCATGGATGCCTCCAGGGTCCAAGCATTTTTTTTATCATACAGTGGTTCTTTAGTCTAAGGTGATATAGATTCAATCTGAGGTGAACAGGACAGAGCGGTTCATGGGGGTTAATGGATCTAGGTGATTATATTTGGTGGGCCTGATCTTGAAGATGGGCAGTATCTTATATATCAATGACTAGAGGGTCTGATCCGGGTGTGAGGGCTCATTCTGTTCCTTGGCTGGAGGTCGTGGGTGTCATTATATTTTGATGTAACCCTTTGTCACCCGATAGACCCTGAAGCACACAGAGAGCGAGCGCCTCCAGGTGCAGATCCAGGCCTACCTCGATAATATATTCGATGTGAACAGTCTGCTCGAAGAGACCGAGACCAGGAATGAGATGATCGAGCACGTGGAGGATCTGCAGACGCACCTGGCACATGTGGGTACTTGGGAAGGGTACTCGGTATCACTATACAGCACAGGCTGCTCATTATCAGTGTGTAGATATTCCAAATTGCTACCAGGTCTGTATGTAAGTCTTGGGGTGGTGTACAGTTATTAGGGTCAGTAAGTGGTCTCTATCTCCCCCTCCTCAGGTCTCGGAGCGCCTGCAGCAGACAGAGAACGAATATCTGAGAAAAGTGGCTGAACTGGAGAAACAGCTTGAGCAGAGCAGACAGGAGATGAGAGCGGCGAAGGTGAGTGTGAGTGCTGTCTGTATGAAACCGAGTGTGTAATGTGGGTGAGTGCTGTCTGTATGAAACCGAGTGTGTAATGTGGGTGAGTGTGAGTACTGTCTGTATAAGATTGTGTGTGTGTGTGTGTAGTGTGGGTGGAAGCAGGTCCAATTTTACCACAAGGAAGAGTAGGCAAGAACCTAGGGGCGCCTGTATTAAACACATAATACTTTCCACATAGCTCCTTGCAGGAAGTTCTTTGTCTCTGGGATGAGAATAACTAGCACCTCCCTGATTGGCTGAGTGCTGCTACTTATGAACTCAATTCCTTGTTTCCTTACAAAGCATGCTGGGATGTGTAGTCTCAACTACACACAAAACAACAACAACCTCCACAATTCTAGCTGCATGGTTCTCAGAGAAAAGTAATGTTCCTTCATTAGAGCCTTCATTGTTTGTTTGATTAAGGGAGTATCTTTCCGTCCTTGGAGTTTAAATAAGAAGGAGCACATTTCCCAGCAATGCAAGACAAAATACAGCAACTTGTCCAACATCTTACAAGGAGAGCCCGGATATCCCGCAATTTCCTCTAATTTCCAAGAGCATTGATACTTAGACCAATGGTAGAAGCCAACAATCCTTTAATGTGCTCCGCTACTTTATCCAAGATCTCTTCAGATGGTGACTGCAGCCATGTTATTAAGATGTTTACTTCTGGGAAGGAAAGCTATGGGAAGTCTGGACAAGCTATTAAAAAGTACAGATATTACAATACCAAGAAAGATACTCATACTTAGAATGCTGGTATTCCCAGAAGTAATATATGGATGTGAGAGCTGGACTATAAAGAAGTCTGAGCGCCTGAGAATTGACGCCTTTGAATTGTAGTTTTGGGGAAAACTGCTCAGAGTCCCTTGAACTGCAAGAAGATCCAATAAATCAGTACTACAGGAAATTAAGCCAAACTGTTCACTGAAATGTTTGAAGCTCAAATATGTTGGCCATATCATGAGAAGACAGGATTCCCTAGAAAAGACTGGGGAACACTGAAGGCACACAGGGGCAGCAGAGGCGGAGATGGATAGATGAGGTCATTGAATCAATAAGCATGAGCTTGATGGAGATCAGAGGGGCAGAGGCTGACAGATGTGCCTGGTGTGCTGTGGGCCATAGAGTCACTGAGAGTCAGACACGACTTAACCACTAAACAACAACTGTCCTTAAACTCGTCTCCCCAAAGAAAAAGTTGAGCTACAATAGGGAACATCTCAAGAAATGCAAGATTAGAGATGAGGTCTTCATCTGCTCATTGTTTAGGTCAAGGTGCAACCACCAGCTGCTGGTTGGACACTTTGTCAAGAAGAAGAATTTCCCATTGAAGGACTATTGAAAAAGATACCCAAAGCCAGCTCCCCTTCCCAGCCTGGGGCAGTCAACACTTCCCCTTTATCCAAGGTCATCACCACTGTTCCTACATCCCCTCCTCTTCTCATAATTGGAGGGGATGTGACTCGTTTGCCTCTCCCTGATACACCACCTAATTCAGCTCTCCCTCGGGCACTTCAGGAACCCCCTTCTCCTCTACCTATCCCTGGTGCATCTGGTGTACGGCCCCCTCTTCCACCACTCCCTTAACCTCCACATTACACCCTTCACCTCCACCTGGATCATATTCTCCCTAGAGATCCACCTATCCCTGGTGCATATGGAGAATCACCTCCTCCTCCATCACTCCCTGGGACAACTAGAGGACCTACTCCACCGCCACCTCTCATGGATCATTTGTTCCCTAGAGAGCCAACTATCGAACTATCCCTAGTGCATCAGGCATACCACCTACTCCTCATCCACTCCCTGGGAGAACTGGAGGACTTCCTTCACGCCACCTTTACCTGGATCACCTGCTTCCTAGAGAGCCTTATGTGGTGAAAAGACATGGAAACCTTTGGTGTGTCCATTGATAGTTGTCTACAAAATCTTCCCCACTGGAATGATCCCTCAAGCGAACTGCAGCTTTCCAAAGGCAGACTGTAAGCCCCTAATGGTCTTCTTTTTGTGAGCCAGAAGCGATTGCAGCTCACTAAGCAGGTTATCTACCTTGTCTTGAGGTCATTTGTACTCCATAGCGACAGAATCAATAGATATGCCCAGTTTTAAGCAAGTACTAGAACTTTCTTACTTCTCGACTGCCAATGACACTCCTAAGGAAGCTGCCAATGTGGGAAAAGTGTCCTTGCATCTTTAACAAATATTAGAGTCCCCGGGACCAACAAAAAGAAAAACGAAATAATGCACCACAGATGGATATCCGACAACCCCGCCACGCACCATTCCTGAAAATAACTAAAAGATTCAAATAATGAATAAGAAATAGTGTCCAATGGACAGACAGAGGTCAACATAAATGTAGGTGATGGGTAAGACAAAAGAGACCGGGATCTTTTTTGGGCCTCAAACTGAGTGGAGAAGTAATCAAATCCAGAATAGGAGGGGAAGAAAACAGATCCGCCGTCCTACCTAAGTACAATTCTTTAAAGAGGTTTGTCCAAACCTTCAGAATAACAAGAAGCCAGAAGAATAGAAAACAACTTAATACATTCTCTTTTCTTTAATCTTAGATGCTAAATGCTTACCCAGGCCACCTGTGGAGCAAAAGTTAAAGGTTTCATGTACCTTATCCACTACCTTAATGAGTGCTCTCTTAGGTGGTTGCTCAAGTGCCGCCACCTGCTTGACCCCAGATTGAACAATCCAATATTAGGGGCACTAAGAATGACATTGAATCTTGAGGAGGACCCCACGCACCCACAGGTTGTAGGAAAATGAGGCCTGTCAGCAGCCTTTCATCAACTTCTAGTGCTGCCATATTGGAAACAGAGACTCCAGGAGTGGACGCCGCAAATACAACAGAGCCCCCTCAGCGCAGCAGCTCCCCACCCTGGCCCTCTCAGTGCACCAGCTTCACCCTTCCGCGGCTCCATTAGTGCACCATCCCCTCCACCCTGGCCCCCTCAGTACACCAGTCCCCCCCCCCTGCTCCCCTCAGCACAACACCTCCCCCTTATTCTTGACTTCTTAGGCAGTATCCAGCAATTCATTGATGGTTCAGCAGTATCCTTCCCCTGTTGGCACATTCATTTTTTTGGGCACCGGGGCCCTCCATTTAATAGTTTTACCATTGCACTGAGGGATCCTTTGTGGATAGACATTCATGTTTTAAATGTTTTTATAGTATTACACTGGATTGGATCCTGTGCTTATAGTATGTGAGAGAGAGAATAATGTGTGTATTTATAGTGTGGGTGTATATATATATATATATATATATATATATATATATATATATATATATATATGTTTGTCATGTTGAATCCCTCACCACAGGAGCAGAACTTGACACCGTCATCATCGGTCACTGCCCGCACTGTGCGCAGAGAGGAGCCACAAGAAAGACAGGTGATCTGGGTAGAGCCTTCAGGGGACACTTGCACAGAGGACATACCCAACTTCCCCACCTCTGATTCAAGTAAGGCCCCCAACACAGGTACCATGGCCTGTCAGGAGAAGGTAGAAGGATGTCCTGCAGAGCTGTGGCAAGGGGTTAATCATTTTTTTATTTTTTATTTCTAGATGTCTCTCCTCCTAAAACACACACCTCAACAGCCCCCCATCCACTGCCCATATTGGAGCTCTCCAGAATGCCAGCTCCACCTTCACAACCTGTGTCAGAGGACAACACTACTCCTTTATCCAAGGTTACCACCACGGTTCCTGCGCCTCCTCCTCTTCTGGTAATTGGAGGGGATGTGGCTCCTTCGCCTCTCCCTGGTACACCACCTCCTTCAGCTCCCCCTGGAGCACCTCAGGGGCCTGCTTCTCCTCCACCTATTCCTGATGCATCTGGGATCCCGCCTCCTCCACCACTCCCTGGGACAACAGGAGGACCTCCTCTTCCGCCACCACTACCTGGATCATCTGGTGGACCTCCTCCTCCCCCACCTCCACCTGGATCATCAAGTGGACCTCCTCCTCCCCCACCTCCACCTGGATCATCTAGTGGGCCTCCTCCTCCCCCACCTCTACCTGGATCATCTGGTGGACCTCCTCCTCCCCCACCTCCCCCAGGGGCATCAGGTGGACCCATTCCTCCTCCTCCTCCACCTGGCTTTAAATCTGGTGCCCCACCTCCCCCTCCAGGAGGTCTACAAGCAACACCCTCAAATACAGGTAAGAATCTCCCTGCAAACCAATCATTAGGAGACAATCAGAGTTTTAGTCAGGGCTGTCATATCCAAATGATGTCAGTGATGATGTCACAGTACAGCAAATCACCTGTCACATTGATGATTTCCCACTATAGGAAACCCCATGATCTAAGAATGATAATCTTGCTTATAATATAGGGAGACCTGATGATGTCACTGTGCAGAGAGACCCATAATATGACAGTACTGATCAGTGAGCCCCATGTTGTTACAGCGATGATGTGACTTATAGTACAGAGGCTCATTAATGTGTCATATTAAGGATATCACATGCCGTATAGGGAGCCATGTTCACCTTGATGGTGTCAGTAGTAAACTGAGATATAATTTGCAAGTATTTGTGCCGGTACGTGACCTAAATTGATCTTATGGGTGGAATTTCCCCGATATAAGCGGGGGAGCCCACCATATTGAGGTGACACTCACGCTTAAGTCCCTTAGATTTTCATGGTTGCGTTAGCAGCGTGCACTCTCCGCATCCAAGTGCCATTCATGTACCCTTCTTCTAGGTGCCAGTATTAAGAAGCCCATCCAGACAAAGTTACGGATGCAGGTTCTTAACTGGGTGGCTCTGAAGCCAACACAAATCAATGGGACGGTCTTCACCCAACTCAATGATGAGAAGGTGTTGAAGGTAAGTAGAGGTTGTGGGCAGATATATGTATTGGGTGGGATACAAAACAATATGGGAATCATGTTCATTGGGTGTTTGTTGGGTCGAGGAACATTAAAGATAAAAATACATTTTCCTAATCAAGTCTGAAGACCATGTTACTAATTCTCTTGGTCCACTTTTCTTGTAAGGTGAATTATAACACAAGTCTAGTATAACTCACCTTACTTGCTTTCTTGGTATTTCCTTCTCTGATTCCCTTTTCCAGCCATCCATCACTTTCTGTTCAGGCTCTGCAGACTTTCTTCAGACCCCTTGTTTTGTTTTTTATCAACTTCTCCTCCATTCGCAAACATCCCTACACCCAATGCCATTCAGGTGTGGCTCTTCTCCATTAACAAATCCCCACTCTAATAACTGGTGTTACCAGTTGTCTATCCCAATTTTTTTTGCATTGGCCGCTCTCTACCGGAAGTGCAGCATCTCAGAAGCTAGGTTCTTAGTGCTTCTATCTCAACCCTCCCTCATTGTTACAAGTCAACATCTAAGACTGGGCAACAAATAACAGTGGGCTCTATGTGATTAAACTTATTTGGGGTCTGACGTGACATTAAATGAGACCACATGTAGAGTTGTGATCAGTAGTTATTATGTGGCCTCTGACCTCCATGGCTATATTAAAGTGGTCAGTACATTTATTTTCTAACCTCCAGGAGCTGGATATGACAGACTTTGAGGAGCACTTTAAGACTAAGGCACAGGGTCCGAGTCAGACCACATTCTCCAAGAAAGTGAAGGCCGCTCAGAACCAGCCCAGCAAGGTGTCACTGATAGATGCCAATCGAGCCAAGAACCTGGCAATCACCTTGAGGAAGGCAGGACTGACTTCTGAGGCCATTGTCAGTGCCATACAGATGTAAGTGTACGAGGGGGTGGGGGGCATTGGGGAGTGTACACAAGTTATGGATAACATGTTGGCAAGATTGTTGCTCTGTTGGTATTTCATTTAAGTAGTCACCAAATAGGGCTTCAGTATGAGTGGTCACATGTAAGTCTTTGAGTGAGTGTTCACTCAAGGGACAAAAGTGTGAGTGGTCACTCAAGGCCCCAGGACAGTCACTTGGTACAATGTGAGATGTCTCTCAGTAAGATTCAAGTGTGAGAAGTCACTCCATGCACTAAGTGTATGTGATACTATTAACCAGTTCTCTGCCACAGGTATGACCTGCAGGCCTTGAACGTGGATTTCCTGGAGCTTCTGGGCCGATTCCTGCCCACAGACTGGGAGCGGCAGCAAATCACTCGCTATCTGAAGGAGGAGAAGCCCCTGGACCAGCTGGGGGCAGAAGACAGGTTCATGGTCCAGCTCTGTTCCATCCCCCGGCTATCTGAAAGGGTTAACACCATGACCTTCATCTCCAGCTTCCCAGACACAGTTGCCCGGCTCACACCGGTGAGAGCAAGTGCATATTGTATACAGGCATACAGTCATATACATATTGCACAGATGTCTACGTACACACACACGTACTGTACAATGTGCCCACACACGTCCTTACAAATATATACATATGACACAGATGTCTATGTGCCCACACACGTACATACAAATATATACATATGACACAGATGTCTATGTGCCCACACACGTACATACAAATATATACATTTTACACAGATGTCTACGTACATACATTTATATGATACTTAATATTTTTTCTTCAGCAACTTGATGCTCTGATTGCTGCATCAATGTCAATCAAATCCTCTGAGAAACTGCGCGGGATCCTAGAGGTGAGAGGTCATTGATGGGTTTGGGGTCTCTGATCTGACACATACTGTGTAAGAGGGGCCTTTGTTTGTAATCCCTCTGCCCCATATTTAACACACGCCATTTTTCTGCCTCCTTGGTCCATATGTCCCCCTCTTCATTATCCCCTTTGCTTCTCTATTCTGAGTCCTACTCTTTTACTCCCTCTCCTCCTTCCTCTCTCTTGTGTATCCCTCTCTCCTCCTACCTCTCATGTATCACCCTCTCTTCTCCTTCCTTTCATGTATCCCCCTCTCTTCTCCTTCCTCTCATGTACCCCCCCTCCTCTTGCTTCTCTCTCGTGTATTCATCTCACTTCCTTTCTCATGTATCCCCCTCTCCTCTTTCTTCTCTCTCATGTATCCCCCCCTCTCCTCTCTACAATGTATCCCCTCTCGTCCTTCTCTCTCATGTATCCCATCCCCTCTCCTCCTTCTTCTCGCTCATGTATCCCCCTCTCCTTTCTTCTCTCTCATGTATCCCCTCTCCTCTTTCCTCTCTATAATGTATCCACTCTCTCCCCCTTCTCTCTCATGTATCCCATCTCCTCTTTCTTCTCTCATGTATCCCATCTCCTCTTTCTTCTCTCATGTATCCCCTCTACTCCTTCTTCTCTCATGTATCCCCCTCTCCTCTTTCTTCTCTCTCATGTAACCCCCTCTCCTTTCTTCTCTCTCATGTATCCCCCTCTCCTCTTTCTTCTCTCATGTATCCCCTCTCCTCCTTCTCTCTCATGTATACCCCTCTCCTCTTTCTTCTCTCTCATGTAACCCCCTCTCCTTTCTTCTCTCTCATGTATCCCCCTCTCCTCTTTCTTCTCTCTCATGTAACCCCTTCTCCTCATGTATACCCCTCTCCTCTTTCTTCTCTCTCATGTATCCCCCCTCTCCTCTTTCTCATGTATCCCCCCTCCTCTTTCTTCTCTCTCATGTATCCCCTTTCTCCTTCTTTCTCATGTATCCCATCTCCTCTTTCTTCTCTCATGTATCCCCTCTCTTCCTTCTCTCTCATGTAACACCCTCTCCTTTCTTCTCTCTCATGTATCCCCCTCTCCTTTCTTCTCTCATGTATCCCCTCTCCTCCTTCTTCTCTCTCATGTATCTCCCTCATTTCTTCTCTCTCATGTATCCCCCTCTCCTCCTTCTTCTCTCTCATGTATCCACCTCTCCTCTTTCCTCTCTATAATGTATCCACTCTCTCCCCCTTCTCTCTCATGTATCCCATCTCCTCTTTCTTTTCTCATGTATCCCATCTCCTCTTTCTTCTTTCTCATGTATCCCCCCTCCTCTTTCTTCTCTCTCATGTATCCCCTTTCTCCTCCTTCTTTCTCATGTATCCCCTTCTCCTCTTTCTTCTCTCATGTATCCTCCTCTCCTCTCTATAATGTATCCCCTCTCTCTTCCTTATCTCATGTATCCCATCTCCTTTCTTCTCTCATGTATCTCCTCTCCTCCTTCTTCTCTCTCATGTATCCCCCTCTCCTCTTTCCTCTCTATAATGTATCCACTCTCTCCTCCTTCTGTCTCATGTATCCCATCTCCTCTTTCTTCTCTCATGTATCCCCTCTACTCCTTCTTCTCTCTCATGTATCCCCCTCTCCTTTCTTCTCTCATGTAACCCCCTCTTCTTTCTTCTCTCTCATGTATCCCATCCTCTCTTTCTTCTCTAATGTATCCCCTCTCCACCTTCTTCTCTCTCATGTATCCCCCTCTCCTCTTTCTAATCTCTCATGTATCCCCCTCTCTCCATGTATCTCTATATCATGTACCTCTCTTCCTCCTCCTTTCTCTCCAGCTGATTCTAGCCTTTGGTAACTACATGAACAGCAGTAAGAGGGGGGCTGCTTACGGATTCCGCCTGCAGTCACTGGACGTGGTGAGTAGGTTTGAGCCCAACACTCTAGCTGCCCTAGGGCAATGTGCTCCGTATCGGGGTGGCTGTGACGGGTGTATACACACCTGCACCCATGCTTGTATACCTGTATGTACGCACACCTGTACCCATGCTTGCATACCTGTATGTACGCACACCTGTACGCAGGCTTGCTTACCTGTGTGTACACACCTGTACCCATGCTTGCATACCTGTATGTATGCATATCTGTGCCCATGCTTCCATATCTGCATACACACTCCTGCACCAATGCCTTCACCTATATATAGACACACCTGTACCCATGCTTGTATACATGTATATACACACACGTTACCTATGCCTGCATACCTATATATAAACACATTTGTACCTATAATTGTATACCTGTATATACACACACCTACATATCAACACACCTGTACCCATACTTGCATACCTGTACAGTGGATATAAAAAGTCTACACACCCCTGTTAAAATGTCCGGTTTCTGTGCTGTAAAAAAATGAGACAAAGATAAATCATTTCAGAACTTTTTCCACCTTTAATGTGACCTATAAACTGTACAACTCAATTGAAAAACAAACTGAAATCTTTTAGGTAGAGGGAAGAAAAAATCTAAAAATAAAATAATATGGTTGCATAAGTATGCACACCCTTAAACTAATACTTTGTTGAAGCACCTTGCGATTTTATTACAGCACTCAGTCTTTTTGGGTATGAGTCTATCAGCATGGCACATTTTGACTTGGCAAGATTTGCCCACTCTTCTTTGCAAAAACACTCCAAATGTGTCAGATTGCGAGGGCATCTCCTGTGCACAGCCCTCTTCAGATCACCCCACAGATTTTCAATCGGATTCAGGTCTGGGCTCTGGCTGGGCCATTCCAAAACTTTAATCTTCTTCTGGTGAAGCCATTCCTTTGTTGATTTGGATGTATGCTTTGGGTCGTTGTCATGCTGAAAGATGAAGTTCCTCTTCATGTTCAGCTTTCTAGCAGAAGCCTGAAGGTTTTGTGCCAATATTGACTGGTATTTGGAACTGTTCATAATTCTCTCTATCTTAACTAAGGCCCCAGTTCCAGCTGAAGAAAAACAGCCCCAAAGCATGATGCTGCCACCACCATGCTTCACTGGGGGTATAGTGTTCTTTTGGTGATGTGCAGTGTTGTTTTTGCGCCAAAGTTATCTTTTGGAATTATGGCCAAAAAGTCCAATCTTGGTTTCATCAGACCATAACACCTTTTCCCACATGCTTTTGGGAGACTTCAGATGTGTTTTTGCAAAATGTTGCCTGGCTTGGATGTTTTTCTTCGTAAGAAAAGGCTTTCGTCTTGCCACTCTACCCCATAGCCCAGTCAAATGAAGAATACGGGAGATTGTTGTCACATGTACCACACAGCCAGTACTTGCCAGATATTCCCGCAGCTCCTTTAATGTTGCTGTAGGCCGCTTGGTAGCCTCCCGGACCAGTTTCTTCTCGTCTTTTCATCAATTTTGGAGGAAGCTCCAGTTCTTGGTAATATCACTGTTGTGCCATATTTTCTCCACTTGATGATGACTGTCTTCACTGTGTTCCATGGTATATCTAATGCCTTGGAAATTCTTTTGTACCCTTCTCCTGACTGATACCTTTTAACAATGAGATCCCTCTGATGCTTTGGAAGCTCTCTGTGGACCATGGCTTTTGCTGTGGGATGCGACTAAGAAATTTTTAGGAAAGACCAACTAGAGCAGCTGAACTTTATTTGGCGTTAATCAGAGGCACTTTAAATAATGGCAGGTGTATGCTGACTCCTATTTAACACGATTTGGAATGTGATTGCTTAATTCTGAACACAGCTACATCCCCATTTATAAGAGGGTGTGCAGACTTATGCAACCACATTATTTTTCTTTTTTCTTCCTTCCACCTAAAAGATTTCAGTTTGTTTTTCAATTGAGTTGTACAGTTTATAGGTCACATTAAAGGTGGAAAAAGTTCTGAAATTATTTATCTTTGTCTAGATTTTTTACAGCACAGAAACCTTAAATTTTAACAGGGGTGTGTAGACTTTTTATATCCACTGTATGTATGGACACCTGTACTCATGCTTGCATAACTATGTATACACACATGTACTCATGATTTCTTACCTTAATATAAACACGCCTGTACCGATGCTTGCATACCTGTGTTTACACACACCTTTACCCATGCTGGCATACCTGCGTACACACACTTTTACTTTCTATATACCCTGTCTCTTGACAGCTTCTGGAGACAAAATCCACGGACCGTAAACAGACCCTGCTGCACTACCTGGTGCGGGTGGTCAATGAGAAATACCCCCAGCTGGGGGGCTTCCACTCCGAACTGCACTTCCTGGACAAGGCGGCCACAGGTACCAGTAAACTCAATTAACAAAGCCCAGATCACCAGTCCAAACTAGATTAGGTGAGGCTTCTATAAGGTTTGTGGGGAACTGTGTAGTAATAGCTAAAGAGAGACCTCTTGGAGGACCCAGCAGGGGACCATCTGACCCTCCTTATTATAAGGCTATGATCCACCTCATTGTCAGCCTGTGACCTTGCTCATTGCCCGCCTGTGACCCACCTCATTGTCAGCCTATGACCCACCACCCTTTCCTCTCAGTGTCCCTGGATTCGGTGCTCTCAGATGTTCGCACTCTACAGTCAGGGATGGAGCTCGCCCAGAAGGAGTTCACAAAACAGGACAACAGCATCGCCCTGAAGGAGTTCATCAAGTCCAGCATGGACGTCATGGGGCGGCTCGGAGTAGACTCCAAGACGGCTCAGGTGAGAGGACTGAGGATCACTATACTAGGGCAGGTGAATGTGACCTAAGGGAAGTGGGCAGGTGAGTGGGGTGACTCAGGGGCCTGATATGGGGAAGGGACAGGAGCATCTGATCTGGAGGGGACAAGAGAGTCTGATCTGGGGGGACAGGAGGGTCTGATATGGAGGAGACAGGAAGGTCTGATCGGGAGGGCACAGGAAGGTCTGATCTCGCAGGACAGGAGGGTCTGATCTGGAGGGGACAAGAGAGTCTGATCTGGGGGGACAGGAGGGTCTGATCTGGAGGGTGTGATCTGGAGGGCACAGGAAGGTCTGATCTCGCAGGACAGAAGGTTCTGATTTGAGGGGGCAGCAGGGTCTGATCTGGACGGGACGGCAGGGTCTGATCTGGAGGGGACAAGAGAGTCTGATCTGGGGGGACAGGAGGGTCTGATCTGGAGGGTGTGATCTGGAGGGCACAGGAAGGTCTGATCTCGCAGGACAGAAGGTTCTGATTTGAGGGGGCAGCAGGGTCTGATCTGGACGGGACGGCAGGGTCTGATCTGGAGGGGACAGGAGGGTCTGATCTGAATGGGACAGGAGGGTCTAATCTGGAGGGGACAGGAGGGTCTAATCTGTAGGGCATAGGAGGGCCTGATCTGGCAGGACATGAGGGTCTGACCTATGGGGACAGGGGGATCTAACCTGTGGGGTCAGGAGGGTCTTATCTAGAGGGAGCAAGAGGGTCTGATCTGGAGGGGGCAGGAGGGTCTGATCTTGGGGTGACAGAATATTTAACCCCTCTCTTTCACTTCTACATCTCACCCACCCCTCTCTCTCATCTACAGGAAGCCTATGACACAGCTGTTGGGTATTTTGGAGAGAACAGCAAAACAACCCCCCCATCCAACTTCTTCCCCATCTTTGTGCGTTTTATAAAGGGCTACAAGGTACAGGAGATATTTGTGTATATACAGTATAAGGATGTGCACACAGTGTGAATGTGATGATTATGAGTGCACGCTCAGTGTGAATGTGCAGTTACACTCTGTGCCCTCCTGTCCGCAGCAAGCTGAGCAAGACCTGGAGCAGTGGAAGAAGCAGGAGGTGGCCACCAGTGAGGAGAAAGTGGAGACTCCTGGGAAGCAGCCCACCCAGGTACTGAGGGGCAGGTATATGGTTTGGAGCACCAGGGGCGGGGCTAGTACTGACCAGTGCTGATAAGTGCACCAGGGTAGAGCTGGTAGAAACCAGTGCTTACAGGAGCAGGGCTAGTAGTGACCTGTGCTGATAGGAGCACCAGGGATAGGGCTAGCAGTGACCAGGGCTTATTGGAGCACCAGGGCAGGGCTATTAGTGACCAGCGCTGATAGGGGCACCAGGGGCAGAGCTTGTAGTGACCAGTGCATTTAGGAGCACCAGGGGCGGGGCTTGTAGAAACCAGTGCTTACAGGAGCAGGGCTAGTAGTAACCAGTGCTGATAGGAGTACCAGGGATACGGCTAGTAGTGACCAGGGCTTATTGGAGCACCAGGGCAGGGCTAGTAGTGACCAGCGCTGATAGGAGCACCAGGGCAGGACTAGTAGCGACCAGCGCTGATAGGAGCACCAGGGGCGGGGCTTGTAGTGAACAGTGCTGATAGGGGCACCAGGGGCAGAGCTTGTAGTGACCAGTGCTGATAAGAGCACCAGGGCAGAGCTAGTACTGACCAGTGCTTACAGGAGAAGGGCTAGTAGTGACCAGTGCTGATAGGAGCACCAGGGGCAGAGATTGTAGTGACCAGTGCTTATAGGAGAACCAGTGGCAGACCTAGTAGTGACCAGTGCTGATAGGAGTACCAGGGGCAGGGCTAGTAGTGACCAGCGCTGATAGGAGCACCAAGGCAGGGCTATTAGTGACCAGTGCTGATAGGAGTACCAGGGGCAGGGCTAGTAGTGACCAGCGCTGATAGGAGCACCAAGGCAGGGCTATTAGTGACCAGTGCTGATAGGAGTACCAGGGGCAGGGCTAGTAGTGACCAGTGCTGATAGGAGTACCAGGGTAGGGCTAGTAGTGACCAGTGCTGATAGGAGTACCAGGGCAGGGCTAGTAGTGACCAGTGCTGACTGCTCTCTCCAGTCCCCACCAGCCAAATCCCCGAGGCAGCAGGTCAATCTGATGGCCGAACTGAACAAGAAACTGCAGAACAAGGAACCGCGAGTGTACGAGGAGAACTGGGCGATAGAGGATATTATAACAGGTCTGTTTAACCTTCCCTATAACTCCACATATAATCCCTCCCTATTACTCCTTCTACTGCTCCTAATAACTCCTCCCAATAACTCTCCTACATCTCCATATAACTCCTCCTACCGCTCCATATAACATCTCTCCATAGTCCCATATAACTCTTATTTACAACCACATATAACCCCTCTCTAATTATCTTTCTCTCTCTCTTAGATTTACGGAACCAGCCGTACAGAAGGACGGACGTGGGCAGGAGAAGTGGCAAGAAGCCGCCCAGTGGGCAGGCAGTGACCCAAGACACCCCAGTGTGAGAGGAGCCGCCTCTCCCCCCCAAAATGGGGTCACACCCCACTAAAGTCCCTTTGCCCATTGGATACAGAAGGAGGAAAAAAATTGTCAGGCACTGTCACATATCATATGTGTGCCCTTTGTATATAGACACAGTGAGATACAGTGAGCTTGGATATAATGTATTGTATTAGAGTGCAAGCTCTGCAGACTAGGGGACAGCGGATTGCCAGTATTTGCTGTATACTTAGTATTAAAAACGCACAGACACTAGAGGTGGTGTAGACAGGCTCATATATGTATACCCTATAGCGTGATGCATCGTTAGCGAGCTCTAACAAGTTACTAGGCCAGTCATTTTCACTGTATATCTGACACAGCTATGTCACAGCTATAAATATACATTTGAATTTATAGAGAATTTTTAATACTTTATATATTAATGTCAATTAAAAAAATAAAAACATGCAAACACATTAACTTTAATTTGTTAATTATCTATTATACAGAGGGGCAGGGAATACGTTACACTCTTTCCTCCCAACCTCCTCTATATAATAACAATTTCATTCAACTCCATACATGGATACAAGTCCATACATGGATTAGCAGGGGTGGAGTCCTTTCATTGATTAGATGGGGTGGAGTCCTTTCATTGATTAGATGGGGTGGAATCCATACATTGATTAGCTGGGGTGGAATCCATACATTGATTAGTTGGGGTGGAATCCATACATTGATTAGATGGGGTGGAATCCATACATTGATTAGATGGGGTGGAGTCCTTTCATTGATTAGATGGGGTGGAATCCATACATTGATTAGCTGGGGTGGAATCCATAAATTGATTAGTTGGGGTGGAATCCATACATTGATTAGATGGGGTGGAGTCCATACATTGATTAGATGGGGTGGAGTCCATACATTGATTAGATGGGGTGGAGTCCATACATTGATTAGATGGGGTGGAGTCCTTTCATTGATTAGATGGGGTGGAATCCATACATTGATTAGCTGGGGTGGAATCCATACATTGATTAGTTGGGGTGGAATCCATACATTGATTAGATGGGGTGGAGTCCATACATTGATTAGATGGGGTGGAGTCCATACATTGATTAGATGGGGTGGAGTCCATACATTGATTAGATGGGGTGGAATCCATACATTGATTAGATGGGGTGGAATCCATACATTGATTAGCTGGGTTGGAATCCATACATTGATTAGCTGGGGTGGAGTCCATACATTGATTAGATGGGGTGGAATCCATACATTGATTAGATGGGGTGGAGTCCATACATTGATTAGTTGGGGTGGAATCCATACATTGATTAGATGGGGTGGAATCCATACATTGATTAGTTGGGGTGGAATCCATACATTGATTAGATGGGGTGGAGTCCATACATTGATTAGTTGGGGTGGAATCCATACATTGATTAGTTGGGGTGGAATCCATACATTGATTAGATGGGGTGGAATCCATACATTGATTAGTTGGGGTGGAATCCATACATTGATTAGATGGGGTGGAGTCCATACATTGATTAGTTGGGGTGGAATCCATACATTGATTAGATGGGGTGGAATCCATACATTGATTAGTTGGGGTGGAATCCATACATTGATTAGATGGGGTGGAGTCCATACATTGATTAGATGGGGTGGAATCCATACATTGATTAGATGGGGTGGAATCCATACATTGATTAGCTGGGTTGGAATCCATACATTGATTAGATGGGGTGGAGTCCATACATTGATTAGTTGGGGTGGAATCCATACATTGATTAGATGGGGTGGAATCCATACATTGATTAGTTGGGGTGGAATCCATACATTGATTAGATGGGGTGGAGTCCATACATTGATTAGATGGGGTGGAATCCATACATTGATTAGATGGGGTGGAATCCATACATTGATTAGCTGGGTTGGAATCCATACATTGATTAGCTGGGGTGGAGTCCATACATTGATTAGATGGGGTGGAATCCATACATTGATTAGATGGGGTGGAATCCATACATTGATTAGATGGGGTGGAATCCATACATTGATTAGATGAGGTGGAGTCCATACATTGATTAGCAGGGGTGGAGTCCATACATTGATTAGATGGGGTGGAATCCATACTTTGGTTAGATGGGGTGGAGTCCATACATTGATTAGTTGGGGTGGAATCCATACATTGATTAGATGGGGTGGAATCCATACATTGATTAGCAGGTGTGGAGTCCATACATTGATTAGATGGGGTAGAATCCATACATTGATTAGATGGGATGGAGTCCATACATTGATTAGTTGGGGTGGAATCCATACATTGATTAGCAGGGGTGGAGTCCATACATTGATTAGATGGGGTGGAATCCATACATTGATTTGCTGGGATGGAATCCATACATTGATTAGCTGGGTTGGAATGCATACATTGATTAGCTGGGTTGGAATCCATACATTGAATAGTTGGGATGGAATCCATACATTGATTAGCTGGGTTGGAATCCATACATTGATTAGCTGGGTTGGAATCCATACATTGATTAGTTGGGATGGAATCCATACATTGATTAGCTGGGTTGGAATCCATACATTGATTAGATGAGGTGGAGTTCATACATTGATTAGATGGAGTGGAATCCATACATTGATTAGTTTGGATGGAATTCATACATTGATTAGAAGGGGTGGAGTCCATACATTGATTTGATGTGGTGGAGTCCATTTATTGATTAGATGCGGTGGAATCCATACATTGATTAGCAGGGGTGGAGTCCATACATTAATTAGTGGGGCAGAGACCATACATGAATTAGTGGGGCTAAAGTCCATACACTGATTAGCTGGGGTGGAGTCCATGCATGGAATAGATGGGGTAGGATCCATACATGGATTAGCAGGGGTGGAATCCATACACTGATTAGCTAGGGTGGAGTCCATGCATGGAATAGATGGGGTAGGATCCATACATGGATTAGTTGGGGTGAATTCATACATGAATTAGCCTTCCGGATGGAATGGCCCACTCGAAAGGTCCACAAATTTCCCTCCCTCATACAGATTGTCTAATCGGGATGGTGCCTATGATGGCCACATAGTCATTGGTCCATTTAGAGATTGGGCCATCCAACAGAAGGACACCAGTTCACCATATTCAAAATTCCTACTCCGTCCTCTAGACCACTGGACCAACCTGGGGTGAATCACCCAGACCAATTACATGAATCCAACTCGGCATTGAATACAATGAGGGGAGGCAACAGAAAAATAGTATTAGGAACATACGTGACTGAAGGCAGCAATTAGCCTTGAATGAGAAGGCACCACTTGGTCTGGACAAGACGTACGTTATTGAAGGCGGTGCTTGGCTCGTAGTTCCCTTAGCCGTCGTACTGAAGAAAATGGGGAGGTGAATATGGTTCTTTTCAGGAGGATGTGGAGAAGAGATTGGTGTATGCCAAGCCCCAAACAGTGGCTCCTATGGATAGGGGTAGATCCAATGGTGTTGGGGGTAGGTTGATCATGACAGATCGCTCTACAGATTTGGAGGGTATGCTGACAACATCCTGAAACCTCCACCTTTCTTCGGCTCTCCTTCAAGATAGCAGTCAACTAGGACAACTGTGATCTACATCCACACCCATATGTGAAAGGCTTCACATTACAAATTGTTCTTATCTACTGTAAAATCTGTTTCTATGTTATGTTTCTGATATAGTTAATGTCTAGTAGGTGCTAGTAGAAAAGTTATTATGTTTTGAGCATTGTGATGATCCAGGGGTAGGGGCTATTACTGCCCAGGGCCACCTGCTTTAGACTACAGTTTAACTAACCACAAGGATCGTTGGTTTCTTGGAAACCTCTGCACCAGCACCCTGATATCTGGCTTCTGTATCAGTCATGGTCTCTCCATCAGGAATCAGCACTCCCAAAAGTCTCAGTAACCTTCATGTGGTAGTGACCAGGACAAGTTACTTGCAGGGTGGAGATAGGATCAGTATCACAGCCACCAGGAGCAAATAAGAGAACATACCATTTATATATGTCTCAGCAGTGAACTGCTTTATTGTTGGAAAGTCAAACAATTTTTATATGTTAGATACATGGGGAAGTGTATACAACACAACAATGACAGGGAGTGGCAGACAAACCCCACATTAGTATCCTGCCTGGCACCTGGGAACAATAAGCCAACCTCCAATACACACATGTCATCTCTGGATGTCTAGCACATCAGAGATGTAATTAGCTTATCTGGCAAACAATGGGACAAAACAGATTACAATACAATCACTGCTTCCTGTCTACAATGTCTCATTTTAGATCTATTTTGTTTAACTGTTTCGTGACCATTTAGTTACGATTGAAGCAGAACACAGTAATATAACATAGCGAATTACATATAGTATATAGGATAAGGCAGAGACATATGCCACAAGACCATATGAAGCACATTGGTACACTATGGCCCTATGTTTTGGGTCTATTCACCCGACCACCCACATTTTCCATGTGGCAATATAATTCCCCTACCCATTTTCCAATGTCCTCTATGGTGGCTCAATGCACCAGGATCAAGGCCTCATTTGCAATCCTTAGCAGCAATGAAAGCACTGGTCACTGAGTAAACACCTCATGGTTGAAATAGTAAAGATGAGTCCTCAGCACAGTTAGATTATTTAGTTTTAAGGCAGGACATATGGTCTGTAACAAAGAACACATAACCACAAATAGTTCAAAATAGAATTGATGGTGAGTACTAAAGCCAAAAACAGAGTCAGAGGTGCTCAAACTTAGTATGAACAACATCTAAGTAGGTTTGTTCGGTGGGCCTGGTCACCTAAGAGCAGTCTCCTTAAGCCACTTGTGCCTTTCACGGGGATAAAAATCCTGTAGTATATCAGTCTGGTCTCACCCAGTAGAGGGATCCAGCCCTTAAATACAGTGGTACCTCGATTCCCGTCTGCTCCACTTCACATTGTTTTTTGTACTTGACGAGTCTCACGGGGGGGGGGGGGGGGGGGGTTGCTTGGTACTCAACGCTTGCTCGGTACTCAACCCATGGGACTGATCAATTGCTCGGAAGTCAACAGGCTTGCCACACCATGCATCATATCTGAGCAAGAACCCAAGTGCACCCTGTGCCTGCAAGATCCCATGCACAGCCTCTATCTGTAAGAGCCAATGTGCATTTTGTGCCTGTGAGTGCCACTCTACAGCCTGTGCCTTTAAGTGTCAATGTGCATCCTTTGCCTGTAAGAGCAAATCTGCAGCCTGTGTCTGAAAAGCCAATGTGCAGCCTCTGCCTGTAAGTGTGCAGCCTGTGCCTTTAAGTGTCAATGTGCATCCTATGAAGCCTCTGCCTGTAAGAGCCAATCTGCAGTCTGTGTCTGTAAGTGCCAGTCTACAGCCTGTGCCTTTAAGTGTCAATGTGCATCCTTTGCCTGTAAAAGCAAATCTGCAGCCTGTGTCTGAAGAGCCAATGTGCAGCCTCTGCCTGTAAGTGTCAGTGTGCAGCCTCTGCCTGTAAGTGTCAGTGTTCAGCCTGTGCCTTTAAGTGTCAATGTGCAGCCTGTGCTTGTAAGAGCCAATGCACATCCTGTGCCTGTAAGAGCCTATGTGTATCCTGTGCCTGTAACTGCCAACGTGCAGCCTCTGACTGTAACTGCCAATGTGCAGCCTCTGCCAATGTGCAGCCTGTGTCTCTAAGAGGCCATGTGCCAATCTGCAGCCTATGCCTTTAAGTGTCAATGTGCAGCCTGTGTCTGTAAGAGCCAATGTGCATCATGTGCCTGTGCCAATCTGCAACCATAGGTGGAAGGCTTCACATTACAAGTGGCTCTTATCTTCTGTAAAATCTATGTTTCTATCTTATGTTTCTGCCTCAACTGGTGGGACTTGCCCTTTGTTTGTGTTTCAGCTGGTTATTTAATAACTAGGAAATTATCCGTCAAAAATGACGGGAGTAAAATTGTAAGCATGGAAATGCGGTTTGCCACACAATGCGAGTCTATGGCCCCTCTGAGCACCTTCGGCGTTCATTGCAAGTCTCTCCCCCCTTGTAGTTTAGGGGCCTCGAGGTGTTACTGCCTTGGGTTAAGTGTTAGTACCTTGGTTTAAGTGTTAGTAGCTTGGTTTAAGTGTTAGTGCCTCGGTGTAAATGTTACTGCCTCGGGTTAAATGTTACTGGCTTGGGGCTCTTTTTTATTGCCTTCAGCCTCGTTTTCATCATGTTTAAATTTTTTCAGACGCCATTTTTTATCCCTCTTTGCTGATTTTCAATGTTAAAAAAACGTCAGATATGCCTTTAAATGAACTTGCAACCTCACTCACAGGCTCCATGGCTCTCCCCCTGTGCTGTGTGTGAGTGTGGAAGTGAATTTGAGGCACAATTGTGGTGTTTTGCGTGGTTCAACCGTTATACATGCTACAGTCTTAAGTCCTACTAAGCTCATTGCTACCCAAGTCCTGCGCCGCTTGCGATGAGCGTCTGGGGCGCTCATACGGAGCCCTGCAATGAGCGCCTTTGGCGCTCATTGCAGCCTAAGTCCTGCCCTTGCTGGCGATGAGCGCCTGCGGCGCTGATAGCCAGGCCTGCAATGAGCGCAATGGGACCAACACCGACAACTATATATATGATGGGTCGTTATTTATAACTTATAACCCCAATCAGGTGTCCAGGATCCAGGAGGATCTGCCCAGGGGGTATTTATATATTCTCCTGATGACAGTTTATCTTCCTCCTTCCCAACAGTGCCTATTTATGGCAATACTAGTGGAGATGGGGAGTTCCCTTGTGATCCAGTGCTTAGGATTTGGTGCTTTCACCGCTGCGACCTGAGTTCGATTACAGTCAGGGAACCAAAGGGTCACACCACCGTGAAGCCATGCAGGTTTTGGACTGGTCAGTACTTGGATGGGAGACCAGCTAGGTATACCAGGAGCTGTATGTTGGGGCCCACTACAGTATCTCTGCAATAAATACCAGGTGGATCAGCCTGACCATGAGATCATGGAGAGTTGGACAAGACTGAGTGACACACAAAAAAAAAGTGGAGCTGGATTGAATTGAAGCAATGATCATGAGCTTGATGTAGCTCAGAGAGGTCATGGTTGCCAGATGTGCCTGGGTCACAGAGAGTCAGACATGACTGAATGAACAAACTGGTAAAAAAAAAATTAGGACAGCTTCCTGGGCAGATTCTCTTTCACCTCCCAGAAACCTAACAAAGGGTGAAGAGAAGTAGATCAGCTGGTGCAAGTTCAAATGTAAGTTTTAAAAGATAAAAATAATATTGACCAATCAGAAAGCAGAAGGTATTTCTGTGGCGTCTCCAAATAATCAGTTTATGTCGAGACTGCAGGTTAAGTGGCGTTTTATCGCCATCTAGTGTCACTCTTATCTCATTGCGTGTTTCATGGTTACTCTCTTTTGGATTTTTTTCTTCTAAAAATATTTATGGTTACGCTATAAACCCCCTTGGAGTGAGACCCCCAAAACTGTAACCCTTTAAGTTCCATTGTCTGTCATGTAACTGTCTTTTTATTTTTATTTTATTGCCAAATTTTGTATTAATTTCACATTTTAAAGCCATGGAACATATAGTAACATCATATATAATAATTGTCAAACTACGAAACGTCGTCACGCGAAGCGAGGGAGTAAGTTCGAGCCGCAAATGCGGACCCTCGGAAAGCAAGAGACCGCATTTGTGGAAGGTGGAGGCTCCAACATCGGATGCAATGAGCCGAAGGCGAGGGGCGAGGGGCGCAGTTGCGGAAGGTGGAGACTCCAACGTCAGCTGCAATGAGCCGAAGGCGAGGGGCGAAGCGAGGGGCCGCATTTGCGGAGGTGGAGGCTCTACGCGCCTCACAAGCGGTTACAAACAGCCACAGAAGCGGGACTTTGAAAAAAAAAACTATAACACGCAATCACTAAATACGGACTTACACAAAAAAAGAGTTGCAAAAATACAACCTAAAAGGCCGACCCGCGCTCACCGAAAAACATAAAAAAAAAACACAAAATACACACAAAAATTAAAAAAAAACATTACACACAGCACGGGGGGACAGCCAGGACGTGTGGAAGTCAGTTTGCATGCAAATTTAAGTCCAATTTACAGAGCTTAGACACTCGAAAAGCAAGCCCCTAAGCAAGAGAAAAAGCACCCCTAAGCAAGAGAAAAAATGGCAGCCGAAAAAAAAAACGAGGCTACAGGACCCCTAAAGCCGCAAAACACCACCAAGCACATACGTAAGAGGTACAACATACACTATTAGCAAGGACGCTAAATCATCCACACCCGCGTACCACACACACAATCGCCGCCATTTTACAACACTAACTTACACAATGCGGAAGTACACAGCTACACTAACGGCTTCCCCTCGCGCACGCAGCCTATTTACACTGCGCACATTGCTGACACTTACACCTCAGCTCAACAACACTGCAAACCTACATTGTATGCTGCAGGAACATCAAAACAGATTGTTAGCTCTTCAACACTTCCTGCATATATTACTTACAAATAGGTAAAGTATATTCATTTATGATTTCATTAATTAATTATCCTGAAAAAATACATATACAGAAAGAAAAAAAACACCACAGTATCGCAATAAAGGAGCGCCAACGGTGCTCATAAGACACAAAGTACACCAGGGGAGAGGCTTGCAATAAGCACAAAAAGGAGATCAGCGCAGACCTTACAATGCGCGCAAAAGCGCCTCTAATAACAAAAAATACACAAAACGAGAGGCTCGCAATGAGCGCCGAAGGATCTCAGACGACCAAAACACTTAGGGCCTCATTCTATTATCGTCCGTAAATCGGCCGCAAAGCTGAGATTCCTTGCGGGGGTCCCGTTACCTCGCAATTCAAATAGACGGCGCCGCAAGGATATCCCTTTACGGCCAGCCGTATATCTTGCAACCGGCCGTAAGCTCAGAAATCTTTAAAAGCAAATATAAATTCAAGACGGCACTGTAAAGCTCTGCAAATGCTAGGGATCATAATGGGGGACATGAGGATTAATAGCAACCCCCTCTCAAGCTTGCACATCGCCCAAATCCGATATTTCATTAACTGTTTATTTTCAGGCCGCAGCGTGGGCGGGTCTGAGGTGCTCCAAGCGCTCTGGACTTTTTCCACGGATATTTGACATAAATTAAAATAAAAATTATTTACGGATTTGAGTGTAGGGGAATGTTGTGCTATGAATGCTAACACCCCCAATCACTTTATAGTCTCCTCAGAGTGCAGGATGGCTTTATTATGGCTTTATTATGTGCTTATTTATGTGCCTGCGGGACCTTTTTCCTGCAAGTAAGCTGCGGCTCGGTTTTAGCCTTGCAGAGAGGGTTCCCGGAGCAATTGAATAGCAACCGGGCTTTTCTTGCGGCCGAAACTCTTGCGGCCGTTTTAGATCAAAGTCTTTCCTCCGGCGCGTGCGGCCGCAAGGGATAAAAAGGGGCTGGCCGCAAGCCTGCCAGAGTCCCCGGCCGGAAGGGAATAGAATAGGCAAATAGCCTGCGGCCGGTCCTTGCGGCCCTGCATCTCCTACGTCCGATAATAGAATGAGGGCCATACTGTCTGTGGCAAACAGCATTTACAATTTTACAATTTACAATTTTATTGCCCCGTCATTTTGACGGGCAAGTCGCTAGTATAATAATAATGCTGATAAATCAAAACTGTCCAATTTACAAGTAACTGACAACTATATGATTTTTTGGGGACAATTTTAAAAATGTTAGAATAAAGGGATGCTGATCTCTGCATCATCAGTTAGAGGGTGAAATCCTGTGAGTAACTTGTTAAATCTTGTCATTGTTAGTTATTACTTATATGCCCCCCCCCCCCAGCTCCTCAAATCAAATCCTCCTGTTTCCCTTTTTATTTAATATCTCCCTCTTTTATATTTTATTAGAGGTAAAATAGGTTATAGCATGTAAACACACCATATTATATTATTAGGCATGGCAGAGTTATGCCATGACACACTTTTGGGGTCAAGGTGTGACTCCCCTGAACCCCACAAGAGCTATTTACAGCCCCAAACCATTACTGTCAAAGCCCCCTGAACTCATGGACCCCAGCCCATGTGACTGCCAACTCAAGGGGCTCTTACCATGGAAACGAGATGGGACATTTTGTTTTTCAGTGTGCTGTTGGGCCCCAGACCCTGACCATGTACCCAGATCCCATGAGCATTGTCTGAGTATTCGGGCCACTTGCTCAGGGTTGTATGTAATGATTAAGGAGTTCAAATTGTGGTCAGGATATGCTAAGATATGGCACTAAGTCAATGGTATGACCCTGCTCCCCTTCGGGATTGTTACCTTGTCATGGTGAATGGGCTTGTGTACCTCAATGAAGCTGTGACCTATACTATGTAGGGCCACCCAAGATGGGCAGGTCGTAGCAGAGAGTTCAGACAAATTGGAGAAGGAACTGGCAGCCCACTCCAGTATCTTTGCCTTCGGCGCTCCTTGTCAGCAACTGCGACCCTCGCAAACTTTACGTCGTAACGCAAACAAAATACGAGACACGTTACGACCTATTACGACCTCACAAAAAAACGTCCGCAACACGCGCACATCAAAATATCAAAAATCCAACAAATACACACAACAAATACATAAAAAGCTTACCTACATCAAGAGGGAGCATCCAGGACCTCGAAAACTAAACTTACACCTCAATTTAACTTAAATTAAAGCAGTTTAAACACTAAAAAATTCTCTAAACAAGAGAAAAAATGGCACCTATAAAAAACGAAAACGATTCTACAGCAGTCTAAAGACGCAAAACACCACCAAACACCTACGTATTTGCCGAAAAACACCTACGAGATTACAAAACAAGGACGCAACCCGCGCAACCCCAAAAACATTACAAACACAATACAAACAACAAACACATAAAAAGGTTACTCACAGCAAGGGGGGGGGCACCGAGGACCTCTGCAAACGGAAGTTACACCTCCATTTAAGCACAAATTTTCAGAGTTTAGAGACTCACCTAAGCGAGAGAAAAAATGGCCGCCGAACAAAACGAAAACAAGGCTGAATGTCCCTAAAAAGCAAAACACTGCCATACGCACGCAAAACACCACCAAACACCTATGGATATTCCGAAAAAGCCCACCAAACAGCTACGAATATTCTGAAAAACTCGCACGACATAGAAAACTAATATTACGAAAAACTTGCACGACATAGAAAACTAATATTACGAAAAACTTGCACGACATAGAAAACGAACGACGCTACATCAGCCACATTATATACACGAAACACCCTTAGCTCACTTACAATTTCCTTGCCGTCATTTTTTGACGGGCAATATTCTAGTACTGTTATAATAGTGACCTGATTTAGTAGTGGTGATTTGGGTCATTGAGTAGAGTAGGCCCTATCAAGGAACGTCTAATGCTGTGACATATGTATGTAATTGTTATTATATGGGGAGGGCAATTACATGAAGATCTGGATATGATAGGGACTCTACTACATTAGTAGAAGAATAGGGATCAATTCTCCATATTTGTATGTGGTAAGCCATGCTTGTTAGGCTGACCCCATCTTGGATGTTCCTACAAAAAGCAGGGCAGATAAACCAGAGTGATGTAAGACAGGATGCCGGGTGGCTGATTGCTCCCCATAGAGCTGTAAGGGGTCACAAAGTAAACAAGGAGTAGAGGGTAAAAGTGGTTATGTTATGTATTGTGATGTATTGGCTCTTCCAGACACTCTCCCGCTGACCCCATGAATGCGAAAGCCACTGGGTCAGTAAGACGGCTAATGTTTTTGGTTATTGTACTGGTTAAATATCTGTGTAAGAAGAATAAAGTAAGTCTCTTCTGTAATTATGATATATCCTAAGTACAAGTGGATGAGGAGGAGAAAAAGGCTTTCCTTTTTATTATTATTTTCAGTAAGTCTGTAACCTTTTGTATCCTGAAATGCTGAGTTGGGCCTTAATGAAAGGGACTTTAGGCTGCTCTTGTGACCCAGATTTCCTGGGTTCCTGAGTCTGAGCTGGGCACTGAGATAACCTAACGACCAAAGAGGCATGCTCCTGTAAATGTGGGCAGGACGTTTAGGGGTTAAAAAGGACCCCTGTACCCTGAGGGTCGTGACAATTTGTATACATTTCTCAAGAATAATCATCAACAAATTGAGATTCATATCACTAAAAAGTTATCTCATGTCCTCCTTCTTTTCACATGCTTTACCACTTAGGAATATGTAAGTCATGCTGTAAAAACTTACAAGACATATATCAATCACATAAAATCATTAAACTTAGACTAAATTAGACTCTTACCTTTCTGTAGTCCCAACACCGGGGCCTCCGGCTCCCCCTGTCATCCAAGTAGGGGAACTGCACAATAACCCAAGAGGGCAAGAAGCCTCTAAAATGATTCCTTACACAAGACAAGAGCTATAACTGGTAGTGTGCCAAGGCTCACAGCTTTTATATATTACAGACATATAATCCCCTAAAAGATGAGGAAGTATATCATTAATACAAACAAAATGTCTGATTTCCATTACCTGGCAATATGGCTCTTGGTGACTAACATCAAATATTTTAAGGATTCTGTTGTGGGCAAAAGTGCCAGTGATGGATAGACCTGGAAACAAAAACCCCATATCCGGGTCCAACTTCAGAGAGGCCAGACACATCCCCCCTCCCCATAACAGGTCCACCATATGGACACAAACCATCCTGTGTGTGGGCATAGTGGGCTCACCCCAACAGAAACAAGCTCTTTTATGTAGCCATTGGACAGTAAAGTGACTTATCAGAGGTTACAAATAAGATAAAACTAAAGGCAATAATACATTTAGTAGAATTAAGTGCTCAGCATGTCTGATCCAACCACAGCAGCTTGGTTGGAGATAAAAGATAACTGCCAGGTCACTGCATATAATATTTATTGCTGCACTTTTATGGAGACATTTTGTTTTAGTAGTGGGGTGAGTCTGTATGGATCGTGTAAGCTGCTTGCCTCCACACCCTTATAAGGCCATCAAGTGGATGGCAGTGTCTATAGCTGGAAGTGAATTCTAAATGGACACCCTGATAGGGTGTGGAGACAAGCAGCACAGCTAACAACCTAATAACAGGTACAGTGCCTTGCAAAAGTATTCACCCCCCTTGGCATTTTTTGTGTGTTGTTGGAATTAACATGGATTGTTTCAGGATTTGCATCATTTAATTTACAGAACATGCCCACAACTTTGAAGATGTTGTTTTTTTTTATTGTGAAGCAAACAACAAATAGGACAAAATAACAGAAAAAGTCAATGTGCATAACTATTCACCCCCCTAAAGTCAATACTTTGTAGAGCCACCTTTTGCGGCAATCACAGCTCCAAGTCGCTTTGGATAAGTCTCTATGAGCTTGCCACATCTTACCACTGGGATTTTTGCTCATTCCTCCTTGCAAAACTACTCCAGCTCCTTCAAGTTGGATGATTTGCGCTTGTGACCAGCAATCTTTAAGTCTGACCACAGATTTTCTATTGGATTGGGGTCTGGGCTCTGACTCGGCCATTCCAACACATTTACATGTTTCCCCTTAAACCCCCCAAGTGTTGCTTTAGCAGTGTGTTTGGGGTCATTGTCCTGCTGGAAGATGACCCTCCGTCCTAGCCTCAAATCACACACAGAGTGGTACAGGTTTTACTCAAGAATATACCTGTATTTAGCACCATCCATCTTTCCCTCAACTCTGACCAGTTTCCCAGTCCCGGCTGCTGAAACACATCCCCACAGCATGATGATGCCACCGCCATGTTTCACTGTGGGGATGGTGCTCTTTGGGTGATATAATGTGATGGGTTTGCGCCAGACATAGCGTTTTCTTTGATGGCCGAAAACTTCAATTTTAGTCTCATCAGACCAGAGCACCTTCCTCCATACATTTTGGGAGTCTCCCACATGCCTTTTCGCAAACTCAAAATGTGCCATTTTGTTTTTTGCTGAAAGTAATGGCTTTCTTCTTGCCACTCTGCCATAAAGCCCAACTCTATGGATAGTACGGCTTATTGTCGTCCTATGTACAGATACTCCAGTCTCTGCTGTGGATCTCTGCAGCTCCTCCAGGGTTACCTTAGGTCTCTGTGCTGCCTCTCTGATTAATACCCTCCTTGCCCGGTCCATGAGTTTTGGTGGGCGGCCGTCTCTTGGCAGGTTTGCTGTTGTGCCATGTTCTTTCCATTTGTTTATGACAGATTTGATGGTGCTCCTGGGGATCATCAAAGATTTGGATATTTTTTTTATAACCTAACCGCGACTTGTACTTCTCAACAACATTGTCCCTTACTTGTTTGGAGAGTTCCTTGGTCTTCATGGCAGTGTTTGGTTAGTGGTGCCTCTTGCTTAGGTGTTGCAGCCTCTGGGGCCTTTCAAAAAAGGTGTGTATATGTAATGACAGATCATGTGACACTTAGATTGCACACAGGTGGACATCATTTCACTAATTATGTGACTTCTGAAGGTAATTGGTTGCACCAGAGCTTTTATGGGATTCATAACAAAGGGGGTGAATACATACGCACATGCCAATTTTCTGTTTTCTGTTTCTATATATATATTTTTTTTTTTCTAATTTCTCGTCACCAACTTAGACTATTGTGTTCTGATCCATCACATAAAATTCAGATTAACAAAACATTGACCTTAAGGCTGTAATGTAACAAAATAGGTAAAAAGTCAAGGGGGTGAATACTTTGGCAAGGCACTGTATATAAAACATTGCTACACTCCATTCCTGGTATGGAGTGGATGGTACATAGATGTCCTCTGCTGATTCCTTCCTATAAGGAGGTCACTTCCCAGTGTAGTGACATTTGGCCTAGGGATGTGCAGAGAATCTGTGAGATCCAGGTAATGAGTACAGAAAAGAAGACCTGTCCTATAACATATTGTCCTGTCCCATAGATGTCCTCACTAGAACTTCCATTATTGCTCGACATAACTCCTCCATATAACTCCTCATAGTATTACATATAACCATGCTCTATAACTCCCTATGCCTCCATATAACTCCTCTACCCATATTGCCCATCTGTACAACTCCCAGTTACTCTATATCACCAGTCCATATAACCCCTTCTATAATTAACCAAGCTCTATAACTCCATATGCCTCCATATAACTCCTCCTATTATTACATATAACCATGCTCTATAACTCCCTATGCATACATATAACTCCTCCTATTATTGCATATAACCATGCTTTATAACTCCCTATGCCTCCATATAACTCCTCCTATTATTACATATAACCATGCTCTATAACTACTTATGCCTCCATATAACTCCTCCTATTATTACATATAACCATGCTCTATAACTCCCTATGCCTCCATAAAACTCCTCCCTATAACTCCTCTAACCATATTGCCCATCTGTACAACTCCCAGTTACTCTATATCACCAGTCCATAAAACCCCATCTACAATTACATATAACCAAGCTCTAGAACTCCCTTTGCCTCTATATAACTCCTCCTATTATTACATATAACCATGCTCTATAACTCCCTATGCCTCCATATAACTCCTCCTATTATTACATATAACCATGCTCTATAACTCCCTATGCCTCCATATAACTCCTCCTATTATTACATATAACCATGCTCTATAACTCCCTATGCCTCCATAACTCCTCCCTATAACTCCACTACCCATATTGCCCATCTGTACAACTCCCAGTTACTCTATATCACCAGTCCATATAACCCCTTCTATAATTACCTATAACCAAGCTCTATAACTCCCTATGCCTCCATGTAACTCCTCCTATTATTACATATAACCATGCTCTATAACTCCCTATGCCTCCATATAAGTCCTCACTACAGCTCTTCCTATTGGTTCATACAATTCTCACTAAAACTGGCACTATGCAGGCTGGTGAAGGGTTAACAGAGTGAGTGCCCAGCATGCAATATGATCTGTGGGCACTGGCTGGCGACAAAGAGCAGTCAGGATATTATATTATGCCATGTCTAGCACAGACTCCTGGTGTGAATCTAAACATAGAGATATATCCACCTGCTATACTCCTATACCCTCCGTATAGGACCTGCAGTACCCTCCAGATCACACCCACCTATACCCTCCATATAGGACCTGCAGTACCCTCCAGATCACACCCACCTATACCCTCCATATAGGACCTGCAGTACCCTCCAGATCACACCCACCTATACCCTCCATATATGACCTGCAGTACCCTCCAGATCACACCCATCTGTCCCCTCCAAATATGATCTGCAGTACCCTCCAGATCACACCATCCTATACCCTCCATATAGGACCTGTACCCTCCAGAGCACATTCTCCAGATCACACCCTCCATATAGGACCTACAGTACCCTCCAGATGACACCCACCTGTCCCCTCCAAATAGGATCTGCAGTACCCTCCAGATCACACCCTCCAGATAGGACCTGCAGTACCCTCCAGATCACACCCTCCTGTCCCCTCCATATAGGACCTGCATATACCCTCCATATAGAACCTGCAGCACCCTCCAGAAAACCCGCTCCTGTCTCCTACATATAGGACCTGCATATACCCTCCATATAGAACCTGCAGTACCCTGCAGTTCACACCCTCCTATACTCTCCATATAGGACCTGCAGTACCCTCCAGATCACACCCTCCTGTACCCTCCAGATCACACCTACCTGTCCCCTCCATATAGGAACTGCAGTACCCTCCAGATCACACCCTCCACATAGGACCTGCAGTACCCTCCAGATCACACCCTCCTGTACCCTGCATATAGGACCTGCAGTACCCTCCAGATCACACCCTCCTGTACCCGCATATAGGACATGCAGTACCCTCCAGATTACACCCTCCTGTCCCCTCCATATAGGACCTGCATATACCCTCCATATAGAACCTGTAGTAACCTCCAGATCACATCCTCCTGTCCCCTTCATATAGGACCTGCATATACCCTCCATATAGGACCTGAAGTACCCTCCAGATCACACCCTCCTGTCCCCTCCATATAGGTCCTGCAGTACCCTCCAGATCACACCCTCCTGTACCCTCCATATAGGACCTGCAGTACCCTCCAGATCACACCCTCCTGTCCCCTCCATATAGGACCTGCAGTACCCTGCAGATCACACCCTCCTGTTCCCTCCATATAGGACCTGCAGTACCCTCCAGATCACACCCTCCTGTCCCCTCCATATAGGACCTGCAGTACCCTGCAGATCACACCCTCCTGTTCCCTCCATATAGGTCCTGCAGTACCCTCCAGATCACACCCTCCTATACCCTCCAGATAGGACTTGCAATATATTCTCCAGATCACACCCTCCTATATCCTCCAGATAACTAGCTCATATACCCTCCAGATCATACCCTCCTGTCCCCTCCATATAGGACCATCAAGATCACACCCTCCTGTCCCCTCCATATAGGGCCTGCATGTACCCTCCATATAGAATCTGCAGTACTCTCCAGATCACACCCTCCTGACCCTCCATATACTGTAGGACCTGCATATACCCTCCATATAGAACCTGCAGTAGCCTCCAAATCACACCCTCCTGTCACATCCATATAGGACCTGCAGTACCCTCCAGATCAACCCCTCCGGTTCCCTCCATATAGGACCTGAAGTACCCTCCATATCACACCCTCCTATACCCTTCAGATAGGACCTGCAGTACCCTCCATGTAGACCCTGCAGTACCCTCCAGATCCCACCATCCTGTCCCCTCCATATAGGTCCTGCAGTACCCTCCAGATCACACCCTCCTGTCCCCTCCATATAGGACCTGCTGTACCCTCCAGATCACACCCTCCCATCCCCTCCATATAGGTCCTGCAGTACCCTCCAGATCACAACTTCCTATTCCCTCCATATAGGACACTCCAGATCACACCCTCCTATACCTTCCAAATCACGCATTCATATACCTTCCAAATCACGCCCTCATAAACCTTCCAGATAGGACCTGCAGTACCCTCCAGCTCACACCCTCCTATACCCTCCAGATCACGCCTTCCTATACCCTCCAGATCGGACCTGCAGTACCCTCCAGATAAGACCTTCATATACCTTCCAGATCACACCCTCCTATACCCTTAAGATCACACCTTTTATGCCCTCTGGATCAGACCTGCAGTCCCCTCCAGATCAGACCCTCCTGTCCCCCTCCAGATCAGACCCTCCTGTCCCCTCTAGATCAGACTCTCCTGTCCCCCTCTAGATCACACCCTCCTGTCCCCTCCATATAGGTCCTGCAGTACCCTCCAGATAACAACTTCCTATTCCCTCCATATAGGACCCTGCAGATCACACCCTCCTATACCTTTCAAATCACGCATTCATATACCTTCCAAATCACGCCCTCCTATACCCTCCAGATCAGACCTGCAGTACCCTCCAGATAAGACCTTCATATACCTTCCAGATCACACCCTCCTATACCCTTAAGATCACACCTTTTATGCACTCCGGATCAGACCTGCAGTCCCCTCCAGATCAGACCCTCATATACCCTCCAGATCAGACCCTCATATACCCTCCAGATCAGACCCTCCTGTCCCCTCCAGATCAGACCCCCCCTGTCCCTCCCAGATCAGACCATCCTGTCCCCTCCAGATCAGACCCTCCTGTCCCCCCCAGATCAGACCCTCCTGTCCCCCTCCAGATCAGACCCTCCTGTCCCCACTAGATCAGACTCTCCTGTCCCCCTCTAGATCAGACTCTCCTGTCCCTTCCAGATCAGACCCCCCTGTCCCCCTCTAGATCAGACTCTCCTGTCCCCCTCTAGATCAGACTCTCCTGTCCCTTCCAGATCAGACCCCCCTGTCCCCCTCCAGATCAGACTCTCCTGTTCCCCTCTAGATCAGACTCCCCTGTCCCTTCCAGATCAGACCCTCCTGTCCCCACTAGATCAGACTCTCCTGTCCCCCTCTAGATCAGACTCTCCTGTCCCTTCCAGATCAGACCCCCCTGTCCCCCTCTAGATCAGACTCTCATGTCCCCCTCTAGATCAGACTCTCCTGTCCCTTCCAGATCAGACCCCCCTGTCCCCCTCTAGATCAGACTCTCCTGTCCCCCTCTAGATCAGACTCTCCTGTCCCTTCCAGATCAGACCCTCCTGTCCCCCTCCAGATCAGACCCTCCTGTCCCCTCTAGATCAGACTCTCCTGTCCTCCTCTAGATCAGACTCTCCTGTCCCCCTCTAGATCAGACCCTCCTGTCCCCCCTCTAGATAAGACTCTCCTGTTCCCCTCTGGATTAGACCCCCCCCCCATCCCCCTTTAGATTAGACTCTCCCATATTCCCAGATCAGACCCTCTTGTTCCCTCTAGATCACCTGCCCCCTCCAGATCACACCCACCTTCCCCCTCCAGATCACACCCACCTGTCTATTTTTTGGCTCCTGCATCACATAACAGCTAATTGTACACGCCAAAAATGTGCGATTTTTCCTAAAATACTGTTGTCTTCCAAAGCAATAAAAGCTCAAATAGAATCATGAACCCCCAAAAATATACAAACGAGACATACTGTTAATGGAGATTGGGCCAGAAAAGGGGCTGTATCACCCGAAAATGTTTTGGTTGTTCTTAAAGAGCATGAAAAACTGTCTATATGTTGTGTCACCCATCTGTTTCTGAAGTGACTCAGTCCTGGGAAATTCCATTTTTGTTGCTGTATGTATAGGAAAATGAGCGGGTCATGCATAATAATTAGTTGCTTTGATGTGCTAATTAGGATTACAATCTGCTGGTCTATCTCTGTAATGGGCAAAATAAAGATCCTCAATGTTATTATTATTATTATTATCGTTTATTTGTAACGCGCCATCATATTCCGTAGCGCTATACATAAGTTAAGTTACAGGCAAATACAAGTTCAAGATTAACATATTTCCAAGAATGGAGGGCCCTGTCTTTGAGCTTTGAATCCGGTGTCCATAGCGCTTTCCCTAAAGCACCGCGCAGGATTGAAACTCGCAGACTTACAATCTAAAGTTAGCCTCCTCTCCCCCCCCTATAAGTACTCTGAGCGGCACATTAGAATACGGAGCTGCAAAATCAATTCTAAATATTTCAGAAATGATTTACTGTAGAGAAAAACTGCTAGAACAATGTATAGACAGTTCCTAATGTTCTCTAAAAAAAAAAAATAACTTCCTGTTGGGGTGACAGAGTCTCCATAAAGGGACAGTGAAGTCTCATGTGTATATTATGTTCTTGATAACATGCAAACGGTTTTGGCAAACTCATGCAGCTCATGAATACACAGATTATGAAAGCAGAGTTTTAAATTAGGGTCCTTTCCTTTGATAGTCAAGCAGCGCTCTCTAGCGCCATCTAGGCTGCAGGAATAGGTAAAGTATATTAATTTATTCATTATTTCATTGCCATACAACAATACATATACACAAAAAAAGCCCCTCTAATAACAAACACAAAAAAAAAACAACAGCCGCGCAATGAGCGCCCAATGCGCTCATTGTGAGGCATGCAATGAGCTATGAGGTAATGCTGTTTGGCAGACAGAGTAAGTGTTTTGGTGGTGTTATATCCTTCGGCGCTCATTGCGAGCCTCAAACTCATCGCATGGCTCGCAATGAGCGTCTTTGGCGCTCATTGTGAGCCGCTGGGTTGTTGTATTTTTTGTTATGATAGGCGCTTTTGCGCTTATTGTAAGGTCCGCGCTGATGTCCTTTTGGCACTTATTGCAAGGCTCTCCCCTGGTGTAGTTTGTGTCCTATGAGCACCGTTGGCGCTCCTTGTGAGGCGCGCGGTGAAGGTGTTTGTGGTTTTTTGCGATACTGTGGTGTTTTTTTTTGTTCTATATATGTATTTTTTCATGATAATTAATTAATTAATGAAATCATATATGAATATACTTTACCTATTTGTAAGTAATATATGCAGGAAGCATTGTGCTGAAGAGCTGACAATCTGTTTTAGGTTTGCAGTGTTGTGGAGCTGAGGTGTAAGTGTCAGCAATGTGTGCAGTGTAAATAGGCTGCGTGCGCGAGGCGAAACCGTTTGTGTAGCTGTGTACTTCCGCATTCTGTAAGTGAGGTTTGTAAAATGGCGGGCGTATGTGGTACGCGGGTTTGTATGATGAAGCGCTAATGGTGTATGTTGTAGGTCGTACAGGATTTTGTAAAAGTCGTATGTGCTTGGCAGTGTTTTGCGGCTTTAGTGGTCGTGAAGCTTCGTTTTCGTTTTTTTTGGCGCCCGTTTTTTCTCTCGCTTAGGAGATTTTCGAGCGTCTAAACTTTGTAAATTTGACTGAAATTGTGGTGTAACCTGACTTCCAGACGTCCTGGGTGTAAGGAGTTTCGCCACTTGAAAATCGGCTAAGAAAAAAATGGCAGCCGAAAAATATGAAACCGAGGCTACACGACCTCGAAGTGTAGAAAACACCGACAAGGACGTACGACTTTTACAAACAACAATTACAACCCGAAAAAGTTAAAATACGAGGTCGCAAAAGTACGAAGTTAACGGACCGAACCGCGCACATCCACAAACACCAAAAAAATACAACCTAAAACAAACATCACACACTGCACGGGGGGGGGGGGGGGGGGGGCAGCCAGGACGTCTGGGAGTGAGGTTGCACAACAATTTAGGTCGCATTTAAGAAGTTTCGCACTTGAAAATCGGCTAAGCGTCAAAAAAAAAATGGAGGATGAAAAAAATAAAAACAAGGCTAAAGGACACAAAGCCGCGAAAATCACCACCAGGCGCATACGAGTTACCCAGGAACGTATCAGATACAAAATATACCATTACAACAGACGGAAAATGCTCGCGAGCCAAGTAACACATAGAAAAAAGCCGCCATTTTAAAACACCAACTTACAACTCATAACATTAGGATTCTAAAATGGCGCCTTACCCGCCTAAACACGGTTTGCCCTCGTGCACACAGCCTATTTACACTGCACACTTGGCACATTGCTGACACTTTCTCCTCAGGTGATCAACAGTCCAACTGTACATTTTCAGATGCAGAAAAATCCCAATAGATTGTTAGCTCTTCAGGATATTGATTGCTGCATATTAAATATAAAAAGGTAAAGTATATTCATTTATTAATTCATATTACTTTATTAATTCACTGTACTCACATTTTTGTTTGGATTTTACACTGTACTGATATATCTGTCTTCGCGAGGAGCACCGAAGGTGATTGTTGCAAAGCAGGACACTTGAAGTACACAAGGGGAGAGGCTTGCAATGAGCGCCGAAGGTCCACAGAGGCGCAAAAGCCTTACATTGTGTGGCAAACAGCATTGCCATGGCTTCAAATGTTCTTGACCCGTCATTTTTGACGGGCAAGTCGCTAGTATGATATATTCCTTATGTTTTTTAGCCTTCTATACATATATATATATATATATATACATATATATATATATATATATATATATATATATATATATATATACACATACATTCATATATTCCTTGTTTTTTAGCCTTCTATATATGTATACACATACACTATATATATATATATATATATATATATATATATATATATATATATATATATATATATACATACATACACACACACATTGCTTCCCACTGTGCCAGTTCTGTATAATTCCTGTCAGTACTCAGCATGCCTCGACTTGTACTGCTCTTGCAACTCGGAACCTGATTGGCCGTGCTCGCTATCAATCACACAAAGTCGCTCTCCGATTGGTTCTTTGTGTTCACTCTGCGTCCCGCCTCGTGCTTACTCTTAAAACGTATAATATACGTATTTGTATAGTATTATTGCACCATTAAGTGAGTATTAGGGGAATGTTATATTATTATTTATAATAATACCGAGATTCACATAAAAATACCACATGGTGTAAATATTTATCATTATATCAATAAACCCATATATTTCATGTAAAAATTTGATTTATTTTGCACTTTTTTTTGCTGTTTCAATGTGTTTTTTTTAAATTTGGGGGTGTTTTTAGATCGAGTGGAAATCAGGGGGGAAACTGCTCCAGCTACACCGGGTTAGATGCATGCCAGCTGGCTATGACTACAACTCGAGCCCGAGGCTTTTGGGCCTAGCTGTGGAAGTTTAACATAATATATAGATTGTGCTACACTAATATTAAATGTGTATGTGCTGCTGGAAATATTTAAATATTTCCCTGTCATATAATAATCTAAGTATTTTTTTCTGGGTTGTATAAACTATAATTTTAAGTATTATATATTTATTATTTAGGGGAGAAAAATGTTTATGGAATTATGTATTATTTCTGTGTTTTATATATAAATGTAAATGAAGACTTTGTGTGTGTGTATAAATATATATATATATATATATATATATATATATACACATACATATATACATATACATACACTATTTATATATTTATTTATATATAATTATTTATATACACATGGCACACATTAAGCAGGTTTATTCAATGTAAAATGAAATACATGTAAATGAATGGTAATTAACAACTGAGGGATTATGGGTAAATGTTCTGTTTATATTGTGAAAAGATGTCCGCCACTGGCCACCATTTTCTTACATTACTGGTTGGGTTGAAACTGGCGTTTGGTGAACAGAGATACGGACATAACATTTTTTTGATGTCATTGCTGCGTATGTCTATATCTCTGTAGCGTCTCTAAAAGTATAAAGTATAAAGAGTGAGAATGCATTTTGAGCTCATTTGCATTTCCCCGCCCTTAGTTTCCCAGAGTGCCGTGCAGTAACTATATTTCACAGGGGGGGGGGGGGGTGGGGGTAGAGACACAGGGGAGGGAGAGAGATGGAGGGGAGGGAGAGGGTAGGGAGAGAGACACAGGGGAGGGAGATGGTAGGGAGAGAGACATAGGGGAGGGAGAGAGACACAGGGGAGGGAGAGGGGGGAAACACAAGGAGGAAAGAGACACAGGGGAGGGAGAGGGTAGGGAGGGGGAGAGACACAGGGGAGGGAGAGGGTAGGGAGGGGGGAGAGACACAGGGGAGGGAGAGGGGAGAGACACGAGAGAGGGATAGGGTAGGGAGGGGGGAGAGACACAGGGGAGGGAGAGGGTAGGGAGGGGGGGAGAGACACAGGGGAGGGAGAGGGGAGAGACACAGGGGAGGGAGAGGAGGAGAGAGACAGGGGAGGGAGAGGGGGAGAGAGACACAGGGGAGGGAAAGGGGGGAGAGAGACACAGGGGAGGGAGGGGGGAAAGAGACAGGGGTGAGAGAAGGGGGAAAGAGACACAGGGGAGGGGGAAGAGACACAGGAGTGAGAGAAGGGGGAAAGAGACACGGGGGAGAGACACAGGGGAGGGAGAGGTGGGAGAGACACAGGGGAGGGAGAGGGGGAAAGAAACACGGGAGAGAGAGGGGGAAAGAGACACGGGAGGGAGACACAAGGAAGGGAGAGGGGGGAGAGACACAGGGGTGAGAGAAGGGGGAAAGAGACATAGGGGTGAGAGAGGGGGAAAGAGACACAGGGGAGGGAGAGAGGGGGGAAAGAGACACAGGGGTTTGAGAGTTTGTCTGTAACATTGCAGGACATAAACATTTTTTTAATGTCATGGCTGCGTATGTCTATATCTCTGTAGCGTCTCTAAAAGTATAAAGAGTGAGAATGCATTGTGAGCTCATTTGCATGTCCCCGCCCCCAGAGTACAGTGCAATAACTATATTTCTTGAAATAAGGTTTTAACCTATTTTTAGACATTTGAATGTACACAAATGTACTATTTATATATTGTATTCTGTGCGATATGTTATTATATTTAGAAGAAGGGATAACCATTGATGTTTTCTATAAAAAGATAATGTCATTTTTGAGCAATTGGCAAAACGTTTGTCCGGTGAGAGATAATTTCACAATTTTTGGAAAGAATATACTGTTTTGCAATATAAAATGGATCACTTCTGAAATTTGTACCCATTATATATTATGAAAAATGATTTCTTTGTCTCACTATGACAGTGCACCATATGGTGGAAGCTTAATATACAATATGCAAGAGACCCCACCTCCATTTTTGAACAGCTACCTTATTTCAGTAGTATTTGTCTTAATATTTTTGGTGTGTGCATTAGAATCCTGATTTGATTGGTTTTGCTTGTTTGTCTACGGAAAGGAGTGACGCCATATTGCCAGAGACAGAATGGCGGGGGAGCCTCTATGATTAATAGAGAGTATGGCCAATCAGGTTCTGGGCATTCAGTATATATCTCATGGCTGGAAGTCGCGCAGCGATAGAGGGGGAAAGAGACACGGGGGAGAGACACAGGAGGGGGTAGGAGAGACACAGGGGAAAGAGGGGAAGAGAGACACAGGGGAAAGAGGGGAAGAGAGACACAGGGGAGGGAGAGGGGGGGAGAGACACAGGGGAGGGAGAGGGGGGAGAGACATAGGGGAGGGGGGGAGGCGAAGAGACACAGGGGAGGGGGAGAGAGGGGGAAAGACACGGGGGGGAGAGAGCGGGAGGGAGAGAGGGGGAAAGAGACACAGGGGTGAGAGAGTTTGTCTGTAACATTGCAGGTTTTCCGAGGCAAGTCGCTAGTATCACATATAATAGTTATCAAACTGCGATTCGTTGTCACGCTTGCAAGCCTCGCCGTTAACACATAGAAGCTTTCCGAGCTCAGAGCACTTAGGCATTGAAACACGCGGGACTTAGCCTGCAAGCAGTTAAGAAATGCAGGACTTACTTAGGCTGCAAGCTGTTGAGGAACGCAGGACTTAGAAAAAAAATAAATTCTGACCTTGCAAAAATACAACTTTAAAAAACTGCCAAACCGCAGAAATCGAAAAACAAGAAAAAAATAAACGGGGGAAAGGACGCCTGGAAGTAAGATTTCTCGCAAATTTAAGCTGAATTTGGCGAGTTTCGGCACTCGAAAATCGGCCAAGCGAGAGAAAAAATGGCACCCGAAAAAAAATTAAAACAAGGCTAAAGGAGACTGAGGTGCACAAATCACCGCCAGGCACGTACGCGTTAGCCAGGAACGTAGGAGATACAAAATATACCATTACAATGGGCGGAAAATGCTCGCGAGCCAAGTAACACATAGAAAAAAGCCGCCATTTTACAGCACTAACTAGCAAAGAATAACATTACAATTCTAAAATGGCGCTTTACCCGCCTACACAAACGGTTTGGCCTCACGCACGCAGCCTATTTACACTGCACACTTGGCACATTGCTCAGGTGATCACCAGTCCAACTGTACATTTTCAGATGCAGGAAAATCCAAAGAGATTGTTAGCTCTTCAGGATATTGATTGCTGCATATTAAAAATAAATAGGTAAAGTATATTCATTTATTAATTCACTGTAATAATTTCTTTATATATTTTACACTACTTATATATCTGTCTTCACGATTAAGTCTGAAGGTGATTGTTGCAAAGGGGGAATCTTGAAATACACAAGGGGAGAGGCTCGCAATGAGCGCTAAAGGACGCGCAGCACAGGGCTCGCAATGAGGGCTGAAGGTCCTCAGAGGAGCAAAGGCCTTACATTGTGTGGCAAACAGCATCGCCATGGCTCCAAATTTTATTGCCGTCATTTTTGACAGGCAAGTCACTAGTAATATAATATAAGGTATAGATATATAATTTGAAGGAATGACCTCTCGCTTGTTCCTTAGCTGGAGCTGGTCCCTATTGTATCAGAGACTTGGCTTTATGTTTTAATCTTTATCGGAGGACATCATATTCGGTTGAATCTTGGTTCATTGGAATATACACAACAGGTGGAAAACTTGTTGGCTCCACAAATAGGTAAATTATATGTACCCCAAGTATTTTTTTTAATATATTGTATTTGTCCAGTTAATCCACCAGTGTACAGTATTTGACAGCATATAATAACCAGAATGTGCATCTAGTTGGACCGTTATTTCTAAATAGCTTTGACTTAATTAATCCTCTGGGAACTCATTTGCATATTCCCATACCTAACTAAATTCCTTTACTGTATCAAGCTTAAGCTTTCTGTAACCAAATAATTCTTCAGATATACACACTTTTCTTTGAGTGTCTGAGTCTGGTCTTATGTAAGGCCTAAAATGTTCTACCTCTTTGTAATTATTAGCTAGGTCCCACCCCACACTAATTAAACTCAATGTAAACCCTTATTACTATATTGAGTAATATCAAGACAATGGCGTATAGCTAACAAAGTACTGAGTTGGGGGAAAATCTTAAGGAAGATTAATCAACAGTATTACTGGTGGTTTAAAATTAACCTCAATCTTCCAAGCTGGAGTCTCTGCCAAAGAACACAAAAGTAACATGGGTAACTGGTAGGCTGGTACCATCGTTAAATAGCCCACATTGACCAGAGAGAGTAATGGAGGACGAAGGTGTAGAAGAAAAACATATCCACAAACCGACATTGATGAAAATTTGTATTTCTCCACAATAAAGGTGAAGCCACCTTTATGGCACCATCTTTCTTTAGCCTACCTTGAACGTAAAGAGTAATGGAGGACAAAGGCTAAGCCACCTTTCTGGCACCATCCTCGATTAGCCTAACTTGACCCATAAGGGAGACTGGCCCAAAAAGACTTGTGTGGGTAAAATCATAACATGATCATATCCTCTTGGGAGGTATGCCATTCACACTCAGACCTATCCTTTAAATATCCCTTTAATAAACATTATTATACTACATATCAATATGGACATCTTTATAGCTAGGTTTGATAATGTTTAAATGGTGAGAACAATTAAAAAAGAAAACAAATAAGCCTTTAATTTATTAATACTGATATGCAATTGTAATGTAGTGGGATCAGCCATTGTTGTTTATTTGCGAATACAATGGGAGGGGCACTTGCATTCTTTAGCATCAGAGGTTCAAAGTGATTAATGGAAACTGAAGTTATCACTGTAAGCACCTAAATAAAGCAATGGTTGCCAGTGTAGTTGTATATATAAGTCAATAAAGGATGTATTTGTGTTTACTTTCTAAAATAACATTTATGGCCATTGTCAAGTCTAGTTTCTTTTACATGGGATTCCGTGGTCTGCAACGTCTTCAGACGTAGATAGTGTGTCTCCCTACCGCCATTGCACTTGTTACCACCTCTACCCTTGCCCTGCCAATTTTCATCTAGCTTGCTCCCACTTTGGCACTATCTTTGATTAGCCTACTTGACCCATACCGTGTCCTATTGGGTCATTCACACCACCTCTCTCTTTACCCCTTCTCCCAGTCAAATTCCTTTACCCCCATACTCCACTACTTATATAGTCCCATTGCCTCTCATCTTTATTTATGCCAAATCCTTTAACAACTCAGTTTTCTGTATCTTCTGCAGACCTAGATAGTCTCACTTGATATCTCATCTCTCCCATCCGCCATTGTACCTGGTCTTTCCTGACCGCAGATTACTTTTCTAGTGCATCTCCCTCCCCATTACCCCCTAACCACCTCTACCTTTGCCCATCATTTTCCTCTAGCTTACCTTGCCCCATTGTCTTTTCATCCATCTCTCTGACACCATCTTGAATATCCTATCTTGACCCATACTGTATACTACTGGGTCATTCCAGCCACCTCTTTCTTAGCCTCATCTCCCAGTCAAATCCATCTACCATTTCATAGCCTCCCTCATCTTTGATCACATTTCCCTTCCTAAACACCATACCAACCACCACCCTATCTATTGTACCTGTCCCTCACCACCTCTATTGCTGGCAATCTTTTTGTGCTAGCTTACCTAGCCCCATTGTCTTTCCTTCCACCTCTCTGGTACCATCTTTTATTAGCCTACCTTGACCCATAGTCTCATACCTTGTCCTATTGCGTCATTCCAGCTAACTCTTTCTTTTGCTTCTTCCAGTCAAATGCCCTTACCCCATCTAATTTATATAACCCCATTGCCCTGTATATTTGGCTTTGATTTCCTCTCCTAAATGCCTTACCAACCACCTGCCCGATCTCATCACCTCTTCCATTGCTGCTCAGCTTAAAAACTCCCTCATTGCCCCCACTAAATTTTACCCAATTCCCTTTACCACCTCTCCAAGTAACTGCATTTTGCCCTCTAGCTTCTTCCTATTACCACTTCATTTCCCAGTCTAAACTCTTAATATAACCCCTGGCCTTATTTTACCACATCATCTCTCCAACTCCCACATTCCCCTTTAAGTCTTGAACTCAATTTTTGCATGACATTTGATCATCAGTACCAGATACAGGATTATTTGCAAACAATGATCATATGACTACATCAATCTAGACACCATCAATTAAATAAGAATAGCCTGAGCGGAACCAATGCTTGTATCCATGAGACTCCATCCGAGCTGAATCATTTTTTTGATTAAAAAAAAAAAAAATCTAGTTTAGTAGATATAACCCAAAAGAAAGTAGTCATAAAAAGGCTATATTTTTGTTATTATGAAAAAAATATATATAGCCAGCACATCAAATTGCACAAAAAAAAAATCAATAGATTGTGTATAAACAAAGATACACACACCTATATATTTATTTTTAATTCTATGTATAGTACATTTTTTTTAAAATTTATATATACACTTTAACATTTTTATACTTATAATTTCTGTAATGTATATGCATTTTTTTGTTTATTTTATGTATTACTTAGATATGTTTAAATACACACACACTTTCATTTATTTATAATTATTTTGTATAATATATATATATATATATATATATATATTTTTTATTATTTATATTATGTATATTACATATATATTTTTAAATTAACTTTTTAAATTATATGTAAATATATATTTGTAATTATTATATTATAGTATGTAATTATTATATTAATTATTATATGCTTGCACCTATAACCATACTCCACTAAACATTAACTCCAAGCACAGAATACTTTGGCAAGGAAGATGTTAATAAAAACAGTATTAATACAACACATTACCTTTTCAGAGACCACAGACTTTACCGGCAGTGAACACATTAAAGTGAATACACATTATTACCCTCCTATAATTTATACTTTGCAAAAAGAAAGAAAAAACAATTAAATGGAGACTGTTCTCACAAATGATTATTTCTTTTTTTAAATATTTATTAAAAAAATTCAGACTCCAAAAAAGAAAAAAAATAATTAAACCAGTTAGAGGGAGGCAGCGGTGAGAGGGGTAGCAAAAGAAAAATTGTTACATCATAAAAAAAAAAAAAAAAGATATATAATATATATATTTATATAAACACCATAAAACACAATGCGCAGGATCAGAAAGTCCCAAATGTTTCGACGTGATCACTGCAGTTACAATTAAGTCTTTATCAATGTTGGGATCTCGACCCGGCCTTAATTGTTCGTAAATTTTGTGGCTAGAAAGTTTAAGGACTATGATTTTTGGGCACTGAAAAAAAAACAAAAAAAACGTGGTCAATTTTGAAATTACTGACCTTCTCCTTCCTCTATCACAGGTGCCAGAGCAGAAGTGTGAAGAGGGTTAAATTGTTTCGGGGAATTTCATTTTGAAATTCTATTTCCGAACCACTGGATGAATTGAGAAAAAGTCAATCGTGGAAATGCCAATCAGTTGGTCACCAGGGGGCGCAATGGTATTTAGTGAGTCAACGGGGAGGGGGGGTGTCAGTGGCTAATTTGGTTACCCACCACAATCTTACTTTGCTCCTTTTCTTGTAAAAGTCGCTTATTTTCTTCTTTTAGTTTTTCCAGCTCTATCTCCAACTCCCGGATTCTGGAGTCCTGTTGGGCATCAGCTGGTATGGTGGTGGCCATATCCTGTAACCGGTTGTTCTCCTCCTCCATACGACTCAGGCACTTTTCCAGCTCCATATATTCTCGGATAAGTTCCTGCTTGCTCATATCCTGCAAACTTTCTGCATGGTACCTTTCATATGTCTCTGAGAAGTCCTTCTGCAAGAACTCAGCGCCATCATGGCCTCCCATGCCATCACTACCTGTCTCGTCCTCCTCTTCCTCCAAATCTTCCTCACTGCTGTCACCTTTGCTGGAGGTATTGGCGTTGGGTTGTTGAAGAGCATTTGCTGGGCGACGTGGTGGTGGACACAGATCTGGCTCTTCTTGGTCATGGTCCTCCATTAAGAATTGAGTTGTGTTATATGGCGCTACTGGTTGGCCTTTAGCGAACATCTCAGCTCTTAACTTTGATGCCCTCACAGATTCTCTCTCCTCCAACCTCTTCTTCTCCTCCCAGGTGAGCTTGTTGTAGGGTTTCCACCTCCTCTTTTTTTTAGATGGACGCCTCCTGTGCTTTTTCTTCCCAAGCTCCCTCCACTCTTCATCCTGTTGGCTCTTGGCCCGGCCAAACTGTCCTGGCCCAGGATTCTGGTTGGCATCTATCGTGCCCTGGTCCTTTTCCTCTTGGACGGGCAGGGTGGTGGTATCCATCCTTGGACACTCCTCTCTCTCCACCTCCTCTTTAGGTTGCCACCCACTATCTTCCTCACTGGCCAGAGCCGAGACCCCATCGGCCAAACTTTTGCAGGGCAAGGTGCTCTCTGGCATCCTCACTTCAGCCATGGAAGTTGTCCTCTGCTCCTGGGCTGCAGTAGATGAGGTCAATTTGACTTTAAATATTCAAAAGTCTCTTAAAAGCTGCTCAAAGCTCTGTTAACTCTTCAAAGTCCATGAGGATGACCAGTGTGGTCACTGCCAGGAACCTGGCTATACTGTCCCTTTAATAGTAGTATCTAGTGATACTCTTAAGTCCCACTTCAGAGGCTGGTGTGTTTACTGAAGGGTGCAGAGGAATGTAGCTGAGCAGTGCCACCAGCTGGCCAGCCCTGCACACACGCTCCTATCACTGAGTCTCAGCACTATTCTTCTCCTAACACCACCTTCCTCTCCATCCAAACTCCAACTGCTGCTTCCTTGCTCTGTGCGCTTCCTTATATAGCCTAGCCAGCCCTTTCCATGAAGCGCATGCGCACAACGCTCCGCTACAAAGCACCACGCAACTTGTAGTCCCCGCTCTAGTTAACTGCATTGCACTACGAGACACATTCACTACAACTCCCAGAATGCCTCCGAGTCTATGCGACTTCAAGCCAATCAGATGTGGCAGATCTGGCATTACTAGCTCTTTCATATCATTGGCCGAGGAGTGGGCGGGCTGTTGCTAAGCGGTGGCCAAACTACGATTTGGTCAGTTACCTGCCAATCAATACATCATCAGCCAATCAGCAAGCGAAGAGTCGCGTCTGTGGGATGTACCAATTTTGGCTCTGTAATAGGGGAAGCTTTTTATTACAATTGTATTTTATTAGGACAATATATTGTAAATATCTTAATTTTAACATCCATACACTCATTATAAAGCGCCTACCTACAAATTATATGCGTTTATTTTACTGTACTCCAAGCAGAAAAAGCACCCCACTCCCCATCCAAATTCAAACGACCCAGAAAATAGTCCACCTGGTCTTTAGCTGACGATATCGTTACTGTGCGAAATTTATTTTATTATCGAGCATAGTCTGTTGCGCGATGAAAGACAAATATTATAAACTCGACATAAACGTGGTGCATTTAGCAGCCAGGCATGTGCGGAGGGATATAGACATGATACATAGTTATATCAATCCGCGCGAATTGTAAACAGATAATGTATGTGGTTCCGTCTTAAAGTGGTAACTGCAGAGTGTGGGGCCCACCAGGAAGTGGTCGGTTTTGGGCACATGGCCAGACTTGTTACAATGTATCAGAGTGTAATGTAACAAGAGCCTGAGAATCAATAGAAGCAGGCAATAAATATAATAATAATAACAACAGGCAATCAATATAATCATAACAGGGCAATACATATAATCATAATACATCTATATAATACTAGTGTGTTTCTCTCTCTGTTAGTGAGGCCTCTCCCTCCCTCTCTCCTCTCTGTTAGTGAGGCCTCTCCCTCCCTCTCTGTCAGTGAGACCTCTCATTCCCTCTCTCTCTGTGTGTGTGTTAGTGAGGCCTCTCCCTCCATCTCTCTCCTCTGTGTTAGTGAGGCCTCTCCCTCCCTCTCTCTCTCTGTTAGCGAGGTCTATCCCTCCCTCTCTCTCCTCTGTGTTAGTGAGGCCTCTCCTCTCTGTTAGTGAGGCCTCTCCCTCCCTCTCTCTCCTCTCTGTCAGTGAGACCTCTCATTCCCTCTCTCTCTCTGTGTGTGTTAGTGAGGCCTCTCTCTCCTCTCTGTTAGTGAGGCCTCTCCCTCCCTCTCTCTCCTCTGTGTTAGTGAGGCCTCTCCTCTCTGTTAGTGAGGCCTCTCCCTCCCTCTCTCTCCTCTCTGTCAGTGAGACCTCTCATTCCCTCTCTCTCTCTGTGTGTTAGTGAGGCCTCTCCCTCCCTCTCTCTCCTCTCTGTTAGTGAGGCCTCTCCCTCCCTCTCTCTCTCTCTGTTAATGAGGTCTATCCCTCCCTCTCTCTTTTAGTAAAGTCTCTCACTCTCTCTCTCCCTCCCTTTCTCTCTCTCTCTGTTAGTGAGGTCTCTCTCTCTCTCTCTCTCTCTCTCTCTCTCTCTCTCTCTCTCTCTCTCTCTCTTAGTGAGACCTCTCCCTCTTACTCCCTCTGTTAGTGAGGTCTCTCTCTCTGTTAGTGAAGTCTCTCTCTCCCTCTCTGTTAGTGAGGACTCTCCCTCTTACTCCCTCTGTTAGTGAGTTCTCCCCCTCCCTCCCTCTCTCTCTGTTAGCAAGGTCTCTTCCTCCCTCTCTCTGTAAGGGAGGTCTCTCCCTCCTTCCTTCCCTCCCTCTCTCTGTCTCTGTTAGTGAGGTCTCTCCATCCCTCTCTCTCCCTCTCTCTCTGTTAGTGAGGTCTCTCCCTCCCCCTCTCTCTCTGTTGGTGAGGTCTCTCCCTCTCTCTCTCTCTCCCTGTATGTTAGTGAGGTCTCTCTCTCTCTCTCTCTCTCTCTCCCTCTCTCTCTGTTAGTGAGGTCTCTCCCTCTCTCTCACTCTGTTAGTGAGGTCTCTCCCTCCTTCTCCCTCACTCTCTGTTAGTGAGGTCTCTCCCTTCCTCTCTCTGTTAGTGTAGTCTCTCCCTCCTTCTCCCTCCCCCTCTCTCTGTTAGTGAGATCTCTCCCTCTCTCTCTGTTAGTGAGGTCTCTCCCTCTCTCTCTGTTAGTGAGGTCTCTCCCTACTTCTCCCTCCCTCTCTCTGTTAGTGAGGTCTCTCCCTCCTTCTCTCTCTTTGAGTGAGGTATCTCCCTCATTCTCTATCCCTCTCTCTGTTAGTGAGGTCTCTCCCTCCTTCTCCCTTCTTCTCTCTCTTTTAGTGAGGTATCTCCCTCATTCTCTATCCCTCTCTCTGTTAGTGAGGTCTCTCCCTCCTCCACCCTCTCTCTCTCTCTGTTAGTGAGGTCTCTCCCTCCCTCTCTCTCTCTCCCCCTCTCTCTGTTAGTGAGGTCAATCCCTCCTTCTCCCTACCTCTCTCTCTGTTAGTGAGGTCTCTCCCTCCCTCTCTTTCTCTCCCTGTTAGCGAGGTCTCTCTCTCACTCCCTCTGTTAGTGAGGTCTCTCCCTCCCTCTCTTGCCCTCTCTCTCTGTTAGTGAGGTCTCTCCCTCCCTCTCCCCTCTCTCTGTGTTAGTGAGGTCTCTCCTTCCTTCTCCCTCCCTCTCTTTCTTTTAGTGAGGTCTCTCCCTCCTTCTCTCTCTGTTAATCAGGTCTCTAACACTAATACCCCCATCTCCTCTGACACCAATACCCCCATCTCCTCTCACACCAATACCCCTTCATCTCCTGTCCCATCAATACCTCCATCGCCTCTCACACCAATACCCCCATCGCCTCTCACACCAATACCCCCATCGCCTCTCACACCAATACCCCAATCTCCTCTCACACCAATACCCCCATCTCCTCTCACACCAATACCCCCATCGCCTCTCACACCAATACCCCCATCTCCTCTGACACCAATACCCCCATCTCCTCTCACACCAATACCCCTTCATCTCCTGTCCCATCAATACCTCCATCTACTCTCACACCAATACCCCCATCGCCTCTCACACCAATACCCCCATCGCCTCTCACACCAATACCCCATCTCCTCTGACACCAATACCCCCATCTCCTCTCACACCAATACCCCTTCATCTCCTGTCCCATCAATACCTCCATCTACTCTCACACCAATACCCCCATCGCCTCTCACACCAATACCCCCATCGCCTCTCACACCAATACCCCATCTCCTCTGACACCAATACCCCCATCTCCTCTCACACCAATACCCCTTCATCTCCTGTCCCATCAATACCTCCATCTACTCTCACACCAATACCCCCATCCCCTCTCACACCAATACCCCCATCGCCTCTCACACCAATACCCCAATCGCCTCTCACACCAATACCCCCATCTCCTCTCACATCAATACTCGAATACCTACCTCACATATTCCCTCCCACACCAATACCTCCATCTCCTATTTGCCTCCTCCATCCCATCTCACACCAATACCCCATCTCCTACCACCGATACCTCCATCTCCTCTCTCACTAATACCCACATCTCTTTTCACATCAATACTTCCATACCTACCTCCCATATCCCCTCTCACACCAATACCCCCATCTCCTCTCACACCAATACCCCCATCTCCTCTCACACTAATACCCCCATCTCCTCTCACACCAATACCCCCATCTCCTCTCACACTAATACCCCCATCGCCTCTCACCCGAATACCCCATCTCCTCTCACACCAATACCTCCTCTCACATCAATACCCTCATCTCCTCTCACACCAATACCTCCACCTACTCTCACACCAATACCCCCTTCATCTCCTCTCACACCAATAGCCCCCTTCATCTCCTCTCACATCAATACCTCCATCTCCTCTGACACCAATACCCCCATTGCCTCTCACACCAATACCCCCATTGCCTCTCACACCAATACCCCCATTGCCTCTCACACCAATACCCCAATTGCCTCTCACACCAATACTCCCATCTCCTCTCACATCAATACTTCAATACCTACCTCACATATTCCCTCCCACACCAATACCTCCATCTCCTCTCTACTTGCCTCCTCCATCCCCTCTCACACCAATACCCCATCTCCTCTCACCAATACCCCCGTCTCCATTCACACCAATACCCCCGTCTCCATTCACACCAATACCCCCATCGCCTCTCACACCAATACCCTCATCTCCTCTCACACCAATACCCTCATCGCCTCTCACACCAATACCTCCACCTACTCTCACACCAATACCCCCTTCATCTCCTCTCACACCAATAGCCCCCTTCAACTCCTCTCACATCAATACCTCCATCCCCTCCCTACTTGCCTCCTCCATCCCCTCTCACACCAATACCCCATCTCCTACCACCAATACCTCCATCTCCTCTCTCATCAATACCTCCATCTCCTCTTTCATCAATATCTTTATCACCACTCTCAAACCAATACCTCCAGCTCCTCCCTACCTGCCTCCTCCATCTCCTCTCACATCAATACCCCCATTTCCTCTCACATCAATACTTCCATACCTACCTTGCATATTCCCTCCCACACCAATACCTCCATCTCCTCTCACACCAATACCCCCATCTCCTCCCTACCTGGCTCCTGCATCCTCTCTCACACCATTACCTTCATCTCATCCCTACCTGGCTTATCCATCCCCTCTCACACCAATACCCCCATCTCCTCCCTACCTGGGTCCTCCATCCCCTCTCACACCAATACCTCCATCTCCTCTCTCACCAATACCTCCATCTCCTCTCTCATCAATACCTCCATCTCCTCTTTCATCAATACTTCCATCTCACCCCAATACCTCCATCTCCTCCCTAACTGCCTCCTCCATCCTCTCTCACCAATACCTCCATCTCCTTTATCATCAATACTTCCATACCTATATCACATATTTCCTCCCACAATATCTCCATCTCCACTCTCATCAATACCTCCATCTCACCCCTCTCACACCAATACCTCCATTTTATCCCTACCTGCCTCCCCCATCCTCTCTCACCAATACCTCCATCTCCTTTATCATCAATACTTCCATACCTATATCACATATTTCCTCCCACAATATCTCCATCTCCACTCTCATCAATACCTCCATCTCACCCCTCTCACACCAATACCTCCATTTTATCCCTACCTGCCTCCCCCATCCTCTCTCACCAATACCTCCATCTCCTTTATCATCAATACTTCCATACCTATATCACATATTTCCTCCCACACCAATACCTCCACCTCCTCCCTACCGGTCTCCTCCATCCCTACTCACATCAATACCTCCATCTCTTCTCTCATCAATAACTCTCACCCCTCTGACACCAATACCTCCGTCTACTCCCTACCTGTCTCCTTCATACCCTCTCACACCAATATCCCATCTCCTCTCACATCAATACCCCCATCTCCTCTCACACAAATACCCCATCTCCTCTCACATCAATACTTCCATACCTACCTTGCATATTCCCTCCCACACCAATACCCCCATCTCCTCTCACATCAATACTTCCATACCCACCTCCCATATTCCCTCCCACACCAATACCTCCATCTCCTCCCTACATGCCTACCCCTATGCCCTCTCACACCAATACCCCCATCTCCTCCCTACCTGGCTCCTGCATCCTCTCTCACACCATTACCTTCATCTCATCCCTACCTGGCTTATCCATCCCCTCTCACACCAATACCAACCATCTCCTCCCTACCTGGGTCCTCCATCCCCTCTCACGCCAATACCTCTATCTCCTCTCTCACCAATACCTCCATCTCCTCTCTCATCAATATCTCCATCTCCTCTTTCATCGAAACTTCCATCTCACCCCAATACCTCCATCCCCTCTCACACCAATACCCCAATCTCCTCTCTCACCAATACCTCCATCTCTTCTCTCATCAATATCTTTCTCACGACTCTTAAACCAATACCTCCAGCTCCTCCCTACCTGCCTCCTCCATCCCCTCTCACACCAATACCTCCATCTCATCTCTCATCAATCCCTCTCTCACCCTTCTCACACCAATACATCCAACTCTTCCCTACCTGCCTCCTCCATCTCCTCTCACACCAATATCCCATCTCCTCTCACATCAATACCCCCATCTCCTCTCACATCAATACCCCCTTCTCCTCTCAAACCAATACCCCATCTCTTCTCACATCAATACTTCCATACCTACCTCACATATTCCCTCCCACACCAATACCTCCATCCCCTCTCACACCAATACCCCCATCTCCTCCCTACCTGGCTTCTCCATTCCCTCTCACACCAATAATCCCATCTCCTCCATACCAGGATTCTCCGTCCCCTCTCACGCCAATACCTCTATCTCCTCTCTCATCAATACCTCCATCTCCTCTCTCATCAATACCTCCATCTCGTCCCAATACCTCCATCCCCTCTCACACCAATACCCCCATCTCCTCTCTCGCCAATACCTCCATCTCTTCTCTCATCAATAACTCTTTCACCACTCTCACACCAATACCCCCATCTCACATCAATACTTCCATACCTACCTCACATATTCCCTCCCACACCAATACCTCCATCCCCTCTCACACCAATACCCGCATCTCATCTCACATCAATACTTCCATAACTTCCTCACATATTACCTCCCACACCAATACCTCCATCTCCTCCCTATCTGCCTCCTCCATCTCCTCTCTCACCAATACCTCCATCTCACACAATACCTCCATCCCCTCACACCAATACCCCCATCTCCTCAAAAAACAATACCCCATCTCCTCAAAAAACAATACCCCGCCTCCTCTCACATCAATACTTCCATAACTTCCTCACATATTCCCTCCCACACCAATACCTCCATCTCCTCCCTATCTGCCTCCTCCATCTCCTCTCACACCAATACCTCCATCTCCTCCCTACCTGGCTCCTCCATCCCCTCTCACACCAATACCTCCATCTCCTCCCCACCTGCCTCCTCCACCCCCTCCCACATCAATACCCCATCTCCTCTCACCATTACCTCCATCTCCTCTCTCATCAATACCTCCATCTCACAACAATACCTCCATCTCCTCCCTACCTGGCTTCTCCATCCCCTCTCACACCAATACCCACATCTCCTCCCTACCTGGCTCATCCATCCTCTCTCACACCAATATTCACATTTCACGTCAATACTTCCATACCTACCTCGCATATTCCCTCCCACCCCAATACCTCCATCTCCTCTCACCCCAATACCTCCATCTCCTCCCTACCTGTCTCCTTCTTCCCCTCTCACACCAATACCCCATCTTCTCTCACCAATACCCCCATCTTCTCTCACATCAATACTTCCATACCTACCACCCATATTCCCTCCCACATCAATACCTCCATCCCCTCTCACACCAATACCCCCATCTCCTCCCTACCTGGCTTCTCCATTCCCTCTCACACCAATAACCCCATCAACCCCATCTCCTACATACCTGGATTCTCCATCCCCTCTCACACAAATACCTCCATTTCCTCTCTCACCAATACCTCCATCTCCTCTCTCACCAATACCTCCATCTCCTCTCTCATCAATACCTCCATCTCACCCCAATACCTCCATCCCCTCTCACACCAATACCCCCATCTCCTCTCTCGCCAATACCTCCATCTCTTCTCTCATCAATACCTCTTTCACCACTCTCACACCAATACCCCCATCTCACATCAATACTTCCATACCTACCTCGCATATTCCCTCCCACACCAATACCTCCATCCCCTCTCACCCCAATACCTCCATCCCCTCTCACACCAATACCCCCATCTCCTCTCTCGCCAATACCTCCATCTCTTCTCTCATCAATACCTCTTTCACCACTCTCACACCAATACCCCCATCTCACATCAATACTTCCATACCTACCTCGCATATTCCCTCCCACACCAATACCTCCATCTCACATCAATACTTCCATACCTACCTCGCATATTCCCTCCCACACCAATACCTCCATCCCCTCTCACACCAATACCCGCATCTCATCTCTACTTCCATAACTTCCTCACATATTCCCTCCCACACCAATACCTCCATCTCCTCCCTATCTGCCTCCTCCATCTCCTCTCTCACCAATACCTCCATCTCACACAATACCTCCATCCCCTCACACGAATACCTCCATCTCCTCTCTCATTAATACCCCCATCTCCTCAAAAACCAATACCCGTCTCCTCTCACATCAATACTTCCATACCTATATCACATATTCCCTTCCACATCAAAACCGCCACCTCCTCCCTACCTGTCTCCTCCATCTCCACTAACACCAATACCTCCATCTCCTCCCTATCTGCCTCCTCCATCTCCTCTCTCACCAATACCTCCATCTCACACAATACCTCCATCCCCTCACACCAATACCCCCATCTCCTCAAAAAACAATACCCCATCTCCTCAAAAAACAATACCCCGCCTCCTCTCACATCAATACTTCCATAACTTCCTCACATATTCCCTCCCACACCAATACCTCCATCTCCTCCCTATCTGCCTCCTCCATCTCCTCTCACACCAATACCTCCATCTCCTCCCTACCTGGCTCCTCCATCCCCTCTCACACCAATACCTCCATCTCCTCCCCACCTGCCTCCTCCACCCCCTCCCACATCAATACCCCATCTCCTCTCACCATTACCTCCATCTCCTCTCTCATCAATACCTCCATCTCACAACAATACCTCCATCTCCTCCCTACCTGGCTTCTCCATCCCCTCTCACACCAATACCCACATCTCCTCCCTACCTGGCTCATCCATCCTCTCTCACACCAATATTCACATTTCACGTCAATACTTCCATACCTACCTCGCATATTCCCTCCCACCCCAATACCTCCATCTCCTCCCTACCTGTCTCCTTCTTCCCCTCTCACACCAATACCCCATCTTCTCTCACCAATACCCCCATCTTCTCTCACATCAATACTTCCATACCTACCACCCATATTCCCTCCCACATCAATACCTCCATCCCCTCTCACACCAATACCCCCATCTCCTCCCTACCTGGCTTCTCCATTCCCTCTCACACCAATAACCCCATCAACCCCATCTCCTCCATACCTGGATTCTCCATCCCCTCTCACACAAATACCTCCATTTCCTCTCTCACCAATACCTCCATCTCCTCTCTCACCAATACCTCCATCTCCTCTCTCATCAATACCTCCATCTCACCCCAATACCTCCATCCCCTCTCACACCAATACCCCCATCTCCTCTCTCGCCAATACCTCCATCTCTTCTCTCAACAATACCTCTTTCACCACTCTCACACCAATACCCCCATCTCACATCAATACTTCCATACCTACCTCGCATATTCCCTCCCACACCAATACCTCCATCCCCTCTCACCCCAATACCTCCATCCCCTCTCACACCAATACCCCCATCTCCTCTCTCACCAATACCTCCATCTCTTCTCTCATCAATACCTCTTTCACCACTCTCACACCAATACCCCCATCTCACATCAATACTTCCATACCTACCTCGCATATTCCCTCCCACACCAATACCTCCATCTCACATCAATACTTCCATACCTACCTCGCATATTCCCTCCCACACCAATACCTCCATCCCCTCTCACACCAATACCCGCATCTCATCTCTACTTCCATAACTTCCTCACATATTCCCTCCCACACCAATACCTCCATCTCCTCCCTATCTGCCTCCTCCATCTCCTCTCTCACCAATACCTCCATCTCACACAATACCTCCATCCCCTCACACGAATACCTCCATCTCCTCTCTCATTAATACCCCCATCTCCTCAAAAACCAATACCCGTCTCCTCTCACATCAATACTTCTATACCTATATCACATATTCCCTCCCACATCAATACCGCCACCTCCTCCCTACCTGTCTCCTCCATCTCCACTCACACCAATACCTCCATCTCCTCCCCACCTGCCTCCTCCACCCCCTCTCACACCAATACCCCATCTCCTCTCACCATTATCTCCATCTCCTCTCTCATCAATACCTCCATCTCACACCAATACCCCCATCTCCTCCCGACCTGGCTCCTCCTTCCTCTCTCACAACAATACCTCCATCTCCTCCCTACCTGGCTTCTCTATCCCCTCACACCAATACCCCCATCTCCTCCCTACCTGGCTCATCCATCCTCTCTCACACCAATACCCCCATCTCACATCAATACTTCCATACCTACCTCGCATATTCCCTCCCACCCCAATACCTCCATCTCCTCTCACCCCAATACCTCCATCTCCTCCCTACCTGTCTACTTCTTCCCCTCTCACACCAATACCCCATCTTCTCTCACCAATAACCCCATCTCCTCTCACATCAATACTTCCATACCTACCTCCCATATTACCTCCCACACCAATACCTCCATCCCCTCTCACACCAATACCCCCATCTCCTCCCTCCCTGCTCCTCCATCCTCTCTCACACCAATAACCCCAAATCTCTTCTCACGTCAATACTTCCATACCTACCTTGCATATTCCCTACCACACCAATACCTCCATCTCCTCTCACACCAACACCCCCATCTCCTCCCTTCCTGGCTCCTCCGTCCTCTCTCACACCAATACCTCCATACCTGGCTTATCCATCCCCTCTCACACCAATACCTCCATCTCCTCCCTACCTGGCTCCTCCATCCACTCTCACACCAATACCTCCATCACCTCTCTCACCAATACCTCCATCTCTTCTCTCAATACCTCTCTCACACCAATACCCCCATCTTCTGTCACACCAATACCTCCATCTCCTCTCACACCAACACCTCCATCCCCTCTCACACCAATACCCCCAACTCCTCCATACCTGGCTCCTCCGTCCCCTCTCTCCCCAATACCTCCATCTCCTCTCTCATGAATACCTCCATCTCACCCCAATACCTCAAGCCCCTCTCACACCAATACCCCCATCTCCTCTCTGACCAATACCCCATCTCTTCTCACATTAATACTTCCATACCTACCTCCCATATCCTATCCCACACCAATACCCCATCTCCTCTTACCAATAGCTCCATGTCCTCTCTCACCAATACCTCCATCTCACCCCTATCGCCTCTCACACCAATACTTTCATACCTACCTCCCATATTCCCTCCCACACCAATACCTCCATCTTCTCCCTCTCACACAAATACCTCCTTCTCCTCCACCTTCCCCCCTCTTCTCTAGACTTATAATGATACACAAACATGGCATTAGCACCCAGTGCAGATTTGCATACATTTATATCATTGCTGTAAAATATCACATTTTATTACTGCAGTGAGTAGTACAGTGAGGCCTTCTGTCCCAGCTGAGGTGGTAGGTCTCAGTCATTACTTTGCATTAAGGGACCAATGTGGTCTAATTATCTCTATATTACCTTTGAATAACTAAACATGAGTGAGCATGAACCACAAGTGTTATATTTGTAACTATTATATACAATTATTCTTTATTGCTGGGTTCCATTCTGCTTTTGCTTTGTACTTCCTCTGGAGCGTGTCATTTTAAACCAATGAGCTTCTCATGAGTAGTGCTGTCTGCACTGGCAGTTGTAGCTCCAGCATTTCACAGAGTACTAATAAAATAAGTTGTGGCCTTTTACAAGTCACATCTACAGTGGATATAAAAAGTCTACACACCCCTGTTAAAATGTTAGGTTTCTGTGCTGTAAAAAATAAGACACAGATAAATCATTTCAGAACTTTTTCCACCTTTAATGTGACCTATAAACTGTACAACTCAATTGAAAAACAAACTGAAATCTTTTAGGTAGAGGGAAGAAAAAATAAAATAATATGGTTGCATAAGTCTACACACACTTAAACTAATACTTTGTTGAAGCACCTTGTGATTTTATTACAGCACTCAGTCTTTTTGGGTATGAGTCTATCAGCATGGCACATTTTGACTCGGCAAGATTTGCCCACTCTTCTTTCCAAAAACACTCCAAATCTGTCAGATTGCGAGGGCATCTCCTGTGCACAGCCCTCTTCAGATCACCCCACAGATTTTCAATCAGTTTCAGGTCTGGGCTCTGGCTGGGCCTTTCCAAAACTTTAATCTTCTTCTTGTGAAGCCATTCCTTTGTTGATTTGGATGTATGCTTTGGGTCGTTGTCACGCTGAAAGATGAAGTTCCTCTTCATGTTCAGCTTTCTAGCAGAAGCCTTAAGGTTTTGTGCCAATATTGACTGGTATTTGGAACTGTTCATAATTCCCTCTATCTTAACTAAGGCCCCAGTTCCAGCTAAAGAAAAACAGCCCCAAAGCATGATGCTGCCACCACCATGCTTCACTGTGGGTATGGTGTTCTTTTGGTGATGTACAGTGTTGTTTTTGCGCCAAACATATCTTTTGGAATTATGGCCAAAAAGTTCAACCTTGGTTTCATCAGACCATAACACATTTTCCCACATGCTTTTGGGAGACTTCAGATGTGTTTTTGCAAAATGTAGCCTGGCTTGGATGTTTTTCTTCATAAGAAAAGGCTTTCGTCTTGCCACTCTACCCCATAGCCCAGACATATGAAGAATACGGGAGATTGTTGTCACATTTACCACACAGCCAGTACTTGCCAGATATTCCTGCAGATCCTTTAATGTTGCTGTAGGCCTCTTGGTAGCCTCCCAAACCAGTTTTCTTCCCGTCTTTTCATCAATTTTGGAGGGAGCTCCAGTTCTTGGTAATGTCACTGTTGTGCCACATTTTCTAATGCCTTGGAAATTCTTTTGTACCCTTCTCCTGACTGATACCTTATAACAATGAGATCCATCTGATGCTTCGGAAGCTCTCTGTGGACCATGGCTTTTGCTGTGGTATGCGACTAAGAAAATTTCAGGAAAGAACAACTAGAGCAGCTGAACTTTATTTGGGGTTAATCAGAGGCACTTTAAATGATGGCATGTGCATGCTGACTCCTATTTAACACGATTTGGAATGTGATTGCTTAATTCTGAACACAGCTACATCCCCAGTTATAAGAGGTTGTGCAGACTTATGCAACCACATTATTTTTCTTTTTTTTTTTCTTCCCTCCACCTAAAAGATTTCAGTTTGTTTTTCAATTGAGTTGTACAGTTTATAGGTCACATTAAAGGTGGAAAAAGTTCTGAAATTATTTCTCTTTGTCTCATTTTTTTTACAGCACAGAAACCTGACATTTTAACAGGGGTGTGCAGACTTTTTATATCCACTGTAGTGTAATGGAGCAGCTTTTAATTAGAAAACATTATGAATTATTACCTATAGGGTCTTCCATCTTGGATTCTCCCACCTCACTGGCTGAGGTGGGTGGGGAGAAATCTGTAAGTCTCCATATTGCATCTTTTACTGCACACTGCATTGCCATGGACTACCCACTGTCCCATATGGTCAGGTGGTGCGGCCCCTAGTACTAGGACAAAATAAGCAAGTGGACCAATATGAAGCTGCTGGCCAAACTGTGAACCTTAGAAGATGCAACATGGAGATTCACAAGTTGCCAAGCGCAGGAAACTAAAAATAGTAATAATTCATAGGTTTATACAAGTGGGCTTTTATTATGATAGATGGAGCTTATAACACTAAAGGATCTTTATCACTACGCTGTCCCTTTAAATACTTAGTATAGAAGGTTCCAGTAGCATTCTATGTTAAACAGCTTAAATCCAGAAAATTACTTTCAATGAACAGGAATCAAGAAAAGGATTTCAGGCTTTTCCAGCACATTTTGGCTCTGTGTGGGCGGAGCTTCTGCTCCTCGTGGGTGGAACTTCATGCTCAGTCAGTGCGTAGTTTCCTGTTCAGATTGGGAGGACCTTCTTGCTTGGTTTGGTTGGAGTTTCCTGCTCCATGTGGGAAGTGCTTTGTGCTCAGTGTGGGTGGAGGTTCCTGCTCCTTGTGGGAAGTGCTTTGTGCTCAGTGTGGGTGGAGGTTTCTGCTTCTTGTAGGTGGAGCTTTCTGTTCATTGTGGGTGGGGCTTCTGCTCCTCATGGGCGGAGCTTTGTGTCTGAAACACTCCTAAAATCTTGTGAACCTTGTCATTTTTTAGCAAACATTAAGGGGGGAGGGGTGTTGTGTTATCCAGGGCAGATACTTAACTCTAGAAGGCTGTGAGGGTTTTAATTATAAAATATTATACACGGATGGGAGGTGAGGGATAGGAGCCCCAGGGGGTGTGATGGATAAACAGAGTGGAGGTTCCCAATATTATATAAATCTCTATGTACTAAAGACAACTTTATCAATTTAAGTTTGCAATTGTTCCCTGTCTTTCTGATCCACCCACGGCACAAAGTCTGATATCAGTTCCTTAAGCGGAGACCATTGCCAGTAAATGCTGATTACCCCCTTTGGCATCTAAATGACCTGAGTAAAGTCAAATGACCAGATATCAGCGAGTACATCGGCGATTAGCTAAATTACCCCCTGGGCTGTGAGCGTGCCTAGTCTTTCCATTTGAACGTGGTTTTATGTTAAAATCAGAACCCCAGGGGGTAATTAACAATTAAAATGACAGTGATCTTATATGTGTTTGGTATGCTGCCTCTCCACAATGGAAGCAGCAGGGCCCCAAAACTGCTTTCAATTGTGACTATGATAATATGTAAGTTATCTAAACCACAGCGATGCTTTTTGGATCAGGGAAGTGTAATTATTATTAATTAGTGTAATTATCATGGTGGGGGACGAGCCTGAAGAACAATAAACACATTGACCTCTACAGTGCCAGGAGAGCTGCTGGATGTTCTGTTAGTAATAACGAAGATGGGTGGGGGGGTCTTGAGATTCCTGTTCATGGGAGAGTTGGACTGATTGTGGGAAGCCTGAGAGATGGGGGGGGGGGGGGGGGGGGGGTCATCTCTTCCGTCTGTAATATCTGTGCATTATCCAGTGGACGAAGAACGGCCAAACGAGGATGAGGAAGAGAGTCCTGGGGGGGCCAGGGATAGAAAACCGAGGCTTCTGGGAAAGGAGAGAGAGGGTGAGTGTGCAGTAATGTCACATGTCTGTCACGCGTCCGTCTGTCCGTAACCCCCCATATGCACAGCGTCCGTCTATCAGTCGCACTTCCATCTGTCCGTAACCCCCGATATGCACAGCGTCCGTCTATCAGTCGCACTTCCATCTGTCCGTAACCCCCGATATGCACAGCGTCCGTCTATCAGTCGCGCGTCCGTCTGTCTGTAACCCCCGATATGCACAGCGTCCGTCTATCAGTCGCACTTCCATCTGTCCGTAACCCCCGATATGCACAGCGTCCGTCTATCAGTCGCGCGTCCGTCTGTCTGTAACCCCCGATATGCACAGCGTCCGTCTATCAGTCGCGCGTCCGTCTGTCTGTAACCCCCGATATGCACAGCGTCCGTCTATCAGTCGCGCGTCCGTCTGTCTGTAACCCCCGATATGCACAGCGTCCGTCTATCAGTCGCGCGTCCGTCTGTCCGTAACCCCCGATATGCACAGCGTCCGTCTATCAGTCGCGCGTCCGTCTGTCTGTCCCTAACCCCCGATGTGCACAGCGTCCGTCTATCAGTCACACGTCCGTAACCCCCGATGTGCACAGCGTCCGTCTATCAGTCACGCGTCCGTCTGTCCGAAACCCCCGATATGCACAGCGTCCATCTGTCGGTAACCCCCGATATGCACAGCGTCCATCTGTCCGTAACCCCCGATATGCACAGCGTCCATCTATCAGTCACACGTCCGTCTGTCCATAACCCCCGATATGCACAGCGTCCATCTGTCCGTAACCCCCGATATGCACAGCGTCCGTCTATCAGTCACGCGTCCGTCTGTCCATACCCCCGATATGCACAGCGTCCGTCTATCAGTCACACGTCCGTCTGTCCGTAAACCCCGATATGCACAGCGTCCGTCTATCAGTCACGCGTCCGTCTGTCCGTAAACCCCGATATGCACAGCTTCCGTCTATCAGTCGCGTGTCCGTCTGTCCGTAACCCCCGATATGCACAGCGTCCGTCTATCAGTCGCGCGTCCGTCTGTCCGTAACCCCCGATATGCACAGCGTCCGTCTATCAGTCGCGCGTCCGTCTGTCCGTAACCCCCGATATGCACAGCGTCCGTCTATCAGTCACACGTCCGTCTGTCCGTAAACCCCGATATGCACAGCTTCCGTCTATCAGTCGCGCGTCCGTCTGTCCGTAACCCCCGATATGCACAGCGTCCGTCTATCAGTCGCGCGTCCGTCTGTCCGTAACCCCCGATATGCACAGCGTCCGTCTATCAGTCGCGCGTCCGTCTGTCCGTAACCCCCGATATGCACAGCGTCCGTCTATCAGTCACGCGTCCGTCTGTCCGTAAACCCAGATATGCACAGCGTCCGTCTATCAGTCACGCGTCCGTCTGTCCGTAACCCCCGATATGCACAGCGTCCGTCTATCAGTCACGCGTCCGTCTGTCCGTAAACCCAGATATGCACAGCGTCCGTCTATCAGTCACGCGTCCATCTGTCCGTAACCCCCGATATGCACAGCGTCCGTCTATCAGTCGCGCGTCCGTCTGTCCGTAACCCCCGATATGCACAGCGTCCGTCTATCAGTCGCGCGTCCGTCTGTCCGTAAACCCAGATATGCACAGCGTCCGTCTATCAGTCACGCGTCCGTCTGTCCGTAACCCAACTCCGTATGTGAATATTCAAAGCAAGACCAAGGCTACTAATAGGGTTTCCAAGAGGCCAAACAATCGGTGCCTGAATTGCAGCAAATAAAATGTACATATAAATGAATATAATTGCACCTATTAGTTATAAGTGTTAGATAAATGATTGCTGGTATCATTTAGAATAATGATAAGCCTTTAACTCTTAAAGGTATCAGTGATTTTTAATATTTATCCAACAAACAACTGCAATAATATTATTTAAGTGTACAGTTTATTTTGCATTAACTGAAACTTTTGCTGTTTTACTTCAAAACAAGCTTTTTAGGTAGATAGAATGGGCAGACATGATGAGCCTTTTGCTTTTGGTTCTTATCATTACATAAGGTAACTTACCGGCCTTCTGCGGGGTGTCATTAGGTGCTCACTCAGCGCCTGCTCCTGCAACACATGAAGAACTAGACTTGATAATAGGGAGCACTCTGCTTATCTGCCCTGCAATCAGTAAGAAGTTTTTCAATTCATATAAATGTTCTATTTTCGTTTATTCATATAAAACCTGCATTTCACTTTAAACAGGCTGGCAACCTAACAGCCTGTTGCATTCTGAAACTGTCCCCTTTCTTACTGTATGCTCCCACTATGCTGCCATCTTTCACATCTATAACTATTATGGGTATAGAAGGCGCCAGGTCTGCTGAGGCCATTTGTCACACGGATATGAATACCGGATTATGTTACCTGCAGCATGCGCTCCAGACTCTCTATCCTACGACACAGTCCTTGTATGGATGCCTCTATTGCCCGCACCGTGGCCATGATCTGGGGGCTCAGCTGATACGGGGCCCCCGACACATCTGAGCTGCAGGTGGAGTGGGCGTGTCCGGGGTCACTCTCCGACTGGACAACTAAATGAGTGGGAAGGAACAGCAGCGTCATGTATACAGATACCCTGCAGCCCCTCTACTATTCCAGTACAGACCCCTCACTCACCTGTGTCTATGCAGCACTGTCTCCTCGGCACGTCCCCTCCATGACTCTCCTCTGAAGATGTCACGTCAGGAGATGGCTGGAAGAGGTGAGGGTGGATCCAGTTCTCTGCACCATCACTATCCTGTAAAGGGTGTATATGCAAAGGAGCGGCTCATTCATACTGTAATATGCTAACCTGCCATGTCCCTTTAAGTGAATGTTTGAGTGTCCACTGATAAAGGTCATAGGGCACTCAGTTATAAACCCTCTGACTGTGGGGCAGGTCCTGTTTGGGGTCCTAGGGTCTCTAACCTTGTTTGGTTCCAGCTGTTCCAGAGTGTCACAGAAGTCGTCGCTCTCAGACACCCAGGGCTGCACTCTCTTCCCATCCTCTTGAGCCTGTCCTGTTACCAGAGACAAAACAAGAGAAAGTGACCAAGGAGACAGACTTTGGGCGACTATATAGTTTTACATGTACGCTAGTCCTTTAAGACTCTGTAGATATAATGGGCAGATTGGATAGAGCCATTTGTTCCGAGACAGCACATCCTCCCATAAGAGATCAGTCCTCACAGAGGTGCAGAGTTTGTCTCCGTTCCTTCCTGGCACATGACTCGCACTGTTTGTCTGGCAGCCATACGATGTGTATTCTAAGTACTAATTACCATTGAGTGCAGTGGGCCTGGCTTGAAGGGTTTTAGCACGTGCACATAAGAGTCATATAGAGTGTAAGAAGGAAGCCTATCACAGAAAGAGACGCTCGCAGTCTAAGGATTAGTTATGAGACGCTCTATTTTACAGAGATACTTCTCAATTATTATTTACTGCATGGTTCCATTTTTTTTTCTCAACTGATACGCACTGCTAATTTCTCAGGACGTTATGTCTTTGTAAATTAATGAGCTTTCAATAAGTCCAACTAGGATCAGTTTACCATTCCCAAATAAAATCTTTATACACAGACCTACAGGGTTGATATGTGCCTCGTGCCCGGGTGTTGTCCATGTGTCCAGCTCCTCTCTCCTCCTGCTCTCCGGCCTCTCTGGCCGCGTGTCCAGCCCCTCTCTCCTGCTCTCCGGCCTCTCTGTCCGTGTGTCCAGACCCTCTCTCCTGTTCTCCGGCCTCTCTGTCCTCGTGTCCAGCCCCTCTCTCCTGCTCTCTGTACGTGTGTCCAGCTCCTCTGTAGTCTCCTCTTGTTCCTCCAACTCCTCTCTGGGAGACCCTCTCTCTACAAAAGGAACACAAACTGTCAGTGAGGGTGTCTCTCTGCACTGGACAGGGGGTCCGTATCAGCTGACCTGACAAGTTTTGCCCAGAATTCACCCACAGCCTGAGGTGCTGGATCTTACCTATCTGCCTGAGATACCTACCTGCCCTAGTTCCTGGATCTCACCTGCCCGAGGTTCTTACCTGCCTGAAGTGCCCAGATCTTACCTACCTGCCGGGTCTTACCTACCTGCCCTAGGTGCCGGGTCTTACCTACCTGCCCTAGGTGCCGGGTCTTACCTACCTGCCCTAGGTGCCGGGTCTTACCTACCTGCCCTAGGTGCCGGGTCTTACCTACCTGCCCTAGGTGCCGGGTCTTAGCTACCTGCCCTACAGTGAGGAAAAAAAGTAATTGATCCACTGCTGATTTTGAACATTTGCCCACTGACAATTAAATGATCAGTCTATAATTTTAATGGTTGGTGTATTTTAACAGTGAGAGACAGAATAACAAAAAAAAAAACAAGAAAAACACATGTCAAAAAAGCTTTGTACCGTCAAATCTTGGGTAAAAGCCTCCTTCCCTCAGCCAGGGCATGGAAAATGGGTCGTGGATGGGTATTCCAGCATGACAATGACCCAAAACACACAGCCAAGGCAACAAAGGAGTGGCTCAAGAAGAAGCACATTAAGGTCCTGGAGTGGCCTAGCCAGTCACCAGACCTTAATCCCATAGAAAATCTGTGGAGGGAGCTGAAGGTTCGAGTTGCCCAACATCAGCCACAAAACCTTAATGACTTGGAGAGGATCTATAAAGAGGAGTGGGACAAAATCCCTCCTGAGATGTGTGCAAACCTGGTGGCCAACTACAAGGAACGTCTGACCTCTGTGATTGCCAACAAGGGTTTTGCCACTAAGTACTAAGACGAAGGGGTCAAATACTTATTTCCCTCATTGACCTGCAAATCAATTTATAACTTTTCATGCGTTTTTCTTGTTATTCTGTCTCTCGCTGTTAAAATACACCGACCATTACATTTATAGACTCATCATTTCTCTGTCGATGGAAAAACACTCAAAATCAGCAGGGGATCAAATACTTTTTTCCCTCACTGTAGGTGCCGGGTCTTACCTGCCTGCCTGAGGTGCCGGGAATGTCAGGAGGTACATAGTTTAAACACAGCTTGAGTAAAATTAGCTAATGAGAGAACAAAAGAGGAGTGGAGTGGAGTGAGAGAGACGCAACATAACTTGTGAATAGCTCCATGTACACACAGAGTGGAGTGTCCTAGGGAGGATCCACTCACCGTGGAGTATCTTGAAGAAGGAGTCTGGGGGGCGCGGCATGTCCGGGATCACCTCATACAGGGGTCTGAATGGCTCGAACATTTCAGGGGAGGTGTCTTCCAAGGACACAGTGTCAAGGATCTGTAAGAGGCAAGATAATGTGAATAGATATCTTATCTGCATCCAAGGTTTGCATGTGAGATTGCAAATTCCCACATTAAAGCAAAATGAAATACTTTAAGAGACTCTGTAACCCCAACAGGAAGTTTATTTCATTTTAAAGAGCATTAAAAATTGGTTATACGTTATACTAGCAGTTTTTCTTTAAAGTAAATAATTTCTGAAATATTATATAATATAATATATAATAATATTATATAAAAGATTTTGTGGCTGCTGAGTGCTCTTTAAAAAAAAACAACTTGATTTTGGGGTGAGAGTCCCTTTAATACCGGTCGCACCTTCTGCGCCACTTTTTTCATCTCTCGGACATAAGCGGTCATTGCGTCCTCTTGGCTCATCCTCCCCAGCCTGTTCCAAGCGTCCCTGAAAAAAATAAAATACCAGTTAACAATTGGTTCGCTCCAACTGGTACTTTCAGAAAACGAGAGCAGGGATTGGCTGGGACGGTTGTTATGGGCAGCCACTAGTGAGAGATGACTTTGGAACATCCCATTCTAGAACAATGAATGGCGGATGATTGTTTATGGCAGTCACATGACTACAAAGAGCATACCATTTATATCGGCCAATGGGATCCCAGAATCCCGGGCGGGCGATGTTACAGGGTCCTACAACCGCCTGCTTGTAGTAGCTGTAGAAGCGCAGCATCTCTTCATGGGATGGGCGGTACGAGTCTGGAATATAATAATAAACAATTACTCTAATAATTAGGCCACTATGTATTGACAGAAATAATTTTATTATTAATTTGTTAAATAAATATAATCTATAAATAAAAATGTAATAATTTATGCTCCCGATTTACATAAATGCTAATATTATTATTACATACTTCACAAACATGTGACGCTTTTCCCAAACTACAATGGTCTTTTAAAGGGCCGGTGTAAGCACAGGGCTGGAAGTATCTATCACTTGCATGTGTGTGTCAGATAAAATGGTTTTATAATGAATGGCACCTGCCTGAGGTGCTGGGTCTGACTCCGCCTCCCTGAAAGCTGTGTAATTATTGTGACATAACGCCCCCTATCCCTGTGCCTATGTGATCACACCCCTACCTGATGACTGTTAAAAGGACACCGGATTTTCCAAACAATTAAGGAAACCAGTGGCCGAGATGTTGTGTTATTGTATAAGTAAATCATTAATGTGCTGCACGCAGGGCACGGAGGGTTAATACAATCTGCAGCCCAGAGCTCGCCCTTTAGATCTCCATCTCGCCCTTTAGATCTCCATCTAAAGGGCAATCTCCATAAAAGTCTCTGATATTACCTGCATTCCTGCCAGACATGCTGGCAACGCAGATCCAGGAAAAAGGACCGGAGGGCCAGGGGGTTAAAGGTGCGACAGGAAGGCCCGGCCCGGGGGAAAAAGGGGCGACAGGAAGGCCCGGCCCGGGGGAAAAAGGGGCGACAGGAGGACCCGGCCCGGGGAAAAAGATGCAACAGGAGGGCCCGGCCCGGGGGAAAAGATGCAACAGGAGGGCCCGGCCCGGTGAAAAAGGGGCGACAGGAGGGCCCGGCCCAGGGGAAAAAGGGGCGACAGGAAGATCGAGTGACTGAGGTCAAATTCCTGTGTAACTGGCCAAATCTGTATCATGTAACTAACACAGCAACTTTTTCCCATGACAATCCTATTGGGGTGGTGTTCCCATGACAATCCTATTGGGGTGGTGTTCCCATGACAATCCTATTGGGGTGGTGTTCCCGTGACAATCCTATTGGGGTGGTGTTCCCGTGACAATCCTATTGGGGTAGTGTTCCCGTGACAATCCTATTGGGGGGGTTCCCGTGACAATCCTATTGGGGTAGTGTTCCCGTGACAATCCTATTGAGGGGGTTCCCATGACAATCCTTTTGGGGTGGGGTCCCATAACAATCCTATTGCGGGGGGTTCCCCATGACAATAATATTGGGGGGGGGGTTCTCCATGACAATCATATTGGGGGGATCCCATGACAATCCTATTGGGGGGGGGGGGGGTTCCCCATAACAATCCTATTGGGGGGTTTCCCATAACAATCCTATTGGGCGGGGTTTCCCATGACAATCCTATTGGGGGGGGGGGGGGTTCCCATGACAATCCTATTGGGGGGGGGGGGTTCCCATGACAATCCTATTGGGGGGGGTTCCCATGACAATACTATTGGGGGGGGGTTCCCATGACAATACTATTGGGGGGGGGTTCCCATGACAATCCTATTGGGGGGGGGGTTCCCATGACAATCCTATTGGGGGGGGGTCCCATGACAATCCTATTGGGGGAAGGGGGGGTTCCCATGACAATCCTATTGGGGGGGGGGGGGGGGGTCCCATGGCAATTAAACAAAATACAGCCATACAAGCTCCGATTGGTTTGGACAATCGTATCAAACTAATGGACGGAGCGGAAATGTATAAGATATTCAGTTTTCATAAAAAAAAACAAAAAAAACATCAAATTACTTAAAAATATTTTGATCACATTGCAGGAAATTTCTCCTCAAATTCCTTATTTAAAAGGGACATGATACGCAGTATGTATATTATATTTTGGATTGTGTTCACCTTTGACCCAGGTGTAATGTCCGGCCACATAGTAACAAAACCTGAAACATGTAATAATAAAACAACTGAACATGTTTCTATAGAACTATATAAAGCAAATGTATCTATGTTGATCCTGCTAATTGGCAGACATGTGATTGCCAATTAGTCATCACAATAATGAAGTTTATTTATTGGAGAGGCGAGCAAGTGCTCCCTGATACATATACACCCCACGCCAATACCATCTACCTGCAGGTACACACCACTTTTGGGCAAGCTCTGGATGACGGTCACGGCCGCGTTGAACTGCCTCTGGGGTCCATTCTGGTCCTGGTCTGTCCCCATTGCTCCGGCGCCGACCCCGGGAGACCCTGAGACAACAGAGAGACGAGTTATAGAGCCAGCTCAGGAAGAAGTGCAGCCTGGGACGCTAGGACAGGTATATCGGTGATAAGAGGTGGACTGTGACCTGCCCTTATGTACTGGGACTAGGGGTGCCAGGAAATGTGGCCAGAAACTGCAGGTGGTATGGTGTGTATATGTATGTATATGTAATATATATATATATATATATATATATATATATATATATATATATATATATATATATATATATATATAATTTAAAGGGCCAGTCCCATGTAGGACAAATGACAGGGACATGTAGGGGCGCAGTGCCTGGGCTCTATAACCGGCTCCTATACCCTAGATACATTTGTGTAGCCCTGGAGCCTCCTATAATAACACTCTCACTGCTGCACAGGGTCCTCTTATTCCTAATCTCAGACAGATCATTACAGATACAAGATACAAGTACTTAGAGGGAGCTGCTACTTTCTGGTCCATTCAGGAGCTGACCTGCCTATATTCCCAGCCTTGTAGTGCAGAGCCCCTCTCACAGACACAGCCTGGTGCCATAATAAGAGTGACCTGGGGTCCTCTGTGATCCTGGCTACTCTATATTTTATATATTTTATATATATATATATATATATATATATATATATATATATATATATATATCCCTCCTCTCCGGGACTCTGCACCCGCTCTGCGGACTCACTCTGCACTCAGGATGGAGCCTCTGGTACAGGGAACCCCAGAATTGGAATTTGCTTCTCCCCGGGATGACTGCCCCTCTCAATCCGCCCAGACTGCGCTCCCGGCGGGATCCAGAGTCACGAGAGGCCGGGGACTGCGCAGGAGCAGCAGGCCGCGGGATGGAGGCGGGGAAAGCATGCTATTGGCTGACTGGTAATGACGTAATAGAATAGACAGTCAGAGACTCAGCCAATGACACGCCGGCTGTCATCAGCACGAGGTGCACCGGGTGTTTGGGCGTTACTGATTGGACAAGAGAGGAAAGAGCAACCGCGTGACCTTGTCATATAAACATAACAACTCCATATTAAGGCTTCATTATTACCCCTTCATATACACATAAGGCATCATTATTACCACTCCATATAACCTAGCCCCTCCATATACCCATAAGGCATCATTATTACCACTCCATATAACCTAGCCCCTCCATATACACATAAGGCCTCATTATTACCCTCCATATAACCATAACACCCCCATATACCCATAAGGCCTCATTATTACCTCTCCATATACCCATTAGGCCTCATTATTTCCCCTCCATATAACCATAACACCCCCATATACCCATAAGGCCTCATTATTACCCCTCCATATAACCTAGCCCCTCCATATACCCATAAGGCTGCTCTATATTTTTAGGCCTCATTATTACCTCTCCATATACCCACAAGGCCTCATTATTACCCCTCCATATAACCATAACACCCCCATATACCCATAAGGCCTCATTATTACCACTCCATATAACCTAGCCCCTCCATATACCCATAAGGCATCATTATTACCACTCCATACAACCTAGCCCCTCCATATACACATAAGGCCTCATTATTACCCCTCCAAATAACCATAACACCCCCATATACCCATAAGGCCTCATTATTACCTCTCCATATACCCATTAGGCCTCATTATTACTCCTCCATATAACCTAGCCCCTCCATATACCCATAAGGCTGCTCTATATTTTTAGGCCTCATTATTACCTCTCCATATACCCACAAGGCCTCATTATTACCCCTCCATATAACCATAACACCCCCATATACCCATAAGGCCTCATTATTACCACTCCATATAACCTAGCCCCTCCATATACCCATAAGGCATCATTATTACCACTCCATATAACCTAGCCCCTCCATATACACATAAGGCCTCATTATTACCCCTCCATATAACCATAACACCCCCATATACCTATAAGGCCTCATTATTACCTCTCCATATACCCATAAGGCCTCATTATTACCTCTCCATATACCCATAAGGCCTCATTATTACCCCTCCATATAACCATAACACCCCCATATACCCATAAGGCCTCATTATTACCCCTCCATATAACCTAGCCCCTCCATATACCCATAAGGCATCATTATTACCCTCCATATAACCATAACACCCCCATATACCCATAAGACCTCATTATTACCCCTCCATATAACCATAACACCCCCATATACCCATAAGGCCTCATTATTACTCCTCCATATAACCATAACACCCACAAGGCCTCATTATTACCCCTCCATATAACCATAACACCTCCATATATCCATAAGGCCTCATTATTACCCCTCCATATAACCATAACACCTCCATATACCCATAAGGCATCATTATTACCCCTCCATATACCCATAAGGCATCATTATTACCCCTCCATATACCCAAAAGGCATCATTATTACCCCTCCATGTAACCATAACACCCCATATACCAATATGGCCTCATTATTATTATTATTATCATTATTATCTTACTTCTTATCTTATTATATTACCAACATATTCCGTAGCGCTGTACAGTGGTATTGTACAAGGCAAAAAACAAACTTAACACCTTTATAAAGAATGGAGGGCCCTGTTTTTGAGCATAAAATCAAAAGTACATAGTGTTTGTTTCCAAGACACGGACACACAATTGAAAACTCCCAAAATGATTACCCTCCATATAACCATAACACCTCCATATACCCATAAGGCCTCATTATTACCCCTGCATATAATGATAACAATACCAATAAGGCCATAACGTAAGTACAACTCTTCCTATAACTGACCTCTTAATAACTATAATCCCCCTATATAATAAATCAACCTACTGTAAATGGCTTATTATAACCTCTCCATATAACTACCAGAAACCCTATTTTTATACCTCCTTTATAATAACCTTTCCCTATAACTATACCCTGTACACCTACTTTACATCACTAACCCGGCCTATATATATAACCACCCCATGTAACTGTGACCCCCTCTTTATAACTGAAACTTCTCATTATAGCTCCTCTATATAACTTCCCATACACGTAATACCTTATAAGACCCCTATATACAACCTTATAAGACCTCTATACAACTAATATTTTTTAAGTATATTAATGGGAAGAAGGCCAGGAAGGAAGCTATAGGAACATTACAATGTGACACAGGCCATCTGATTAGTGACCAGGAAAAGGCAGATGAGCCAAATAGGTTCTTTTCTTCGGTTTACACAAGGGTGGTACCAGTGGTTGGGACACTGCGACATAATGGGGCTACACTACCTTTGCCAAATAATTGGTTAACACAGGAAGTAATCCAAAAAAGGTTGAAATAAATGTTAATAAAGCCCCGGGTCCTGATGGAATACATCCAAGGGTACTGAGGGAACTGGGTTCTGTAATAGCAAAACCATTATATTTAATTGTTCAAGATTCACTCAACACAGGGTCTCTACCAGATGACTGGAGAAAAGCTGATGTAATACCTATATATAAAAAGGGACCAAGAGCAAATCCAGGGAATTATAGACCAGTGAGCCTCACTTCTGTAGTGGGGAAGCTTTTAGAAGGGTTAATAAGTGATAATATACAAGAATATGTCTATTTGAACAGGATTATAAGTAGGAGTCAACATGGATTTATGAGGGATAGGTCATGTCAAACAAATCTAATTCGTTTCTATGAGGAGGTTAGTAGGAACCTGGATCAAGGCAACTCAGTGGATGCAGTCTTTTTGGATTTTGCAAAGGCTTTTGATACAGTGCCACATGGGAGACTATTGTGCAAACTAAGACATACAGGAATTGCAGTAAATATCTGCTCATGGATTGAGAGCTGGCTAAAAGACAGGAAGCAAAGGATTGTGGTAAATGGAACATACTCCGATTGGACTAATGTGGTAAGTGGGGTTCCTCAGGGTTCAGTATTAGGTCCTCTCCTTTTTAACATATTTATTAATGACTTAGAGGTAGGATTGGAGCGTGGTGTCTCCATTTTTGCTGATGACACAAAGTTGTGCAAGGTAATTAAATCAGATAATGATGTGCTTTTCCTCCAAAGGGATTTGCATAAATTAGAGGAATGGGCATCTGAATGGCAGATGAGATTTAATACAAATAAATGTAAAGTTATGCACTTGGGAAGGAAAAATAGCCATGCAATTTATAATCTTAATGGAGCAAATCTAGGTGTATAAGATATTGAAAGGGATTTGGGAGTGCTTGTGGACAACCACCTAGGTAACAGTGCTTAATGCCAAGCAGCAGCTGCAAAGGCAAATACAATATTAGCATGTATTAAGAAGGGTATAGAAGCCAGGGAAGCAAATATAATTCTGCCACTATACAAATCTCTAGTACGCCCTCATTTGGAATATGGAGTACAATTTTGAGCACCACTTCATAAAAAGGACATTTTAGAGCTGGAAAAAGTACAGAGAAGGGCAACAAAACTAAGGGGAAAAAAGGGGAATGGAGGGGCTTAGTTATGAAGAAAGACTAACCAAATTAAACTTATTTTCTGTAGAAAAAAGGCGTCTAAGAGGAGATATGATTACCTTATATAAATACATCCAGGGTCAATATAAAAATTTGTCAAGGGAGCTTTTTGTGCCAAGAGGTTTTCATCTGACAAGAGGACATCCCTTGAGGTTAGAAGTAAAAAGATTCCACCTCTAAGAAAGAAAAGGGTTCTTCACAGTAAGGGTGGTTTATCTGTGGAATTCTCTACCAAAGGAGGTGGTGACAGCGGATTTGATAGATAACTTTTACACGAGATTGGACTTATTTGTAATTAAAGAGGGAATTCAGGGTTATCATGGATAATTAGAGAGCGAGTATTGATCTAGGGAGAAATCTGATCACCAGTATCTGGGATCAGGAAGGAATTAACTTTTTTTTTCTTTTTCCTTTGAGACGATTGGCTTAGTTTCACTTTGTTTTTTTCTGTTTGCCTTCCTCTGGATTAATTAATAATTAAAAAATAAAATAAATAATTAAATAATTGATTAATAATTAATTACCAACAAATTAATTCATAACTATTGCGCATATTGCAGATCAGAGGAGATCTTAAACGGTTGAACTTGATGGACTGAAAGTCTTTTTTCAACCTTAATTACTATGTAACTATAAATATAACCCCTCCCCATAATTGTACCCCTCCTTATTATAACCCTGCCTATAAGTATAACCCCTCCCTCTATCTCCTGGTAACCCCACATAACCCCCAGTGTACAGTGCAGGTTTATATCTGAGCACCAGAGGGTGCTGCTCCACACTCCTTCCTGACACATGCTCTTAAAGGGCCAGCGTTCATATAAAGAGCTTTGTACAGATTAGTTCTATAAAGTTTATTAAGATAATATTTTGTTATTATATTATTTCATTATATTGTTTTATTATTATATTATAATTTATTATATAAATATTATATCATTTTATTATTTGATTTTATTATTATAATATATTATATTATTTTATAATTTTTATTTTCTAGTATCTAGCTCCTTGGACCCAAACAAGCCCCTAATAATAACTGCAAGTTTGCTCTTCCAGAAATATAATGTTTCATGGATACCTCCAGGGTCCAGCAGAGGCATTTTTTCTGATCCCCCCACTAAATTAGAGATTATTGTGAATCATTGCTTGCTACCCCCTGGGGTTCTTCCACCAAATGTTTCCAGTGCAAATCATTCTGGATGCTCAGTACTCTGGGAGTAACAGATTATTAGATGAAATAATCTTTGTCGATTTAGCGTGCCCAGTTGTTTTATTTTTTTACAGCTTTATTCAGACTCAGAGCCCCCGGGGGTAACCACTGATTCCAGAGTAGGCAGTTAGGAGATCTAATAAAGTAACTAGATGGAAATAATAGAAATTTAAACAAGAAGAAAACCAAAGGAAGGGGAGAAGTTCTAGATATTGCAATGAATGGGATTTTATCTATAACACCCACCTTCAATTATTTATAATGAAGCTGCTATTAACTCATTACCTAGTGCACAGGGTATCCAGAGAGTTGTCCTGATAGCAGTCTTTATCTGCCTGCTTTCCTGTAGCAAGAAAACCTACACCACTCAGAAAAAAATGGGACAACCTCCTGGACAGATCCTTTTTCAGCTATTGAATAGTGGTGAGGAGAAGCACATCTACTGGAAGCTACACAGTTACAGGTGTGTCTGACGTAAAGCTTATTGGTACTGATGACGTCATAGAGGAGAGCCGACTCTGCTAGAGAAGCTACAATGTTGGGTGCATCTTATTAAACGTGAGTCGGGTACTGATAACATCATAGAGGAGGATCCCAGAGAAGCTACAACGTTGTAGCCGTATCTGATGAAAAACGTGTTGGTACTGATGACATCTTAGAGGAGAGCCGACTCTCCTAGAGAAACAACAATGTTGGGGTGTGTCTGGTGAAATGTGCGTTGGGTACTGATAACATCATAGAAGAGAACCAACTCTCCTAGAGAAGATACAATGTTCTAGGTGTAGCTGATAAAACGTTTTTTTGTTACTGATGACGTCATAGAGGAGAGTCGGCTCTCCTCTATGATGTCATCAGTACCCAACGTGCGTTTCGTCGTTCACACCCCCAACATTGAAGCTTCTCAAGGAGTGAGCCAACTCTTGTAAGATGCTACAACGTTGGGGGTGTGGATGACGAAACGTACGTTAGGTACTGATGACGTCATAGAGGAGAGTCGACTCCTAGAGAAGCTGCAATGTTGGGGTGTATCTGACGAAACGTGCGTTGGGTGCTATATATGGACGATCTGCTTATATTGTGGGATGGACCTAAGGAATTATTTCTGGATTTTATTGCACAACTCAATGTGAATGGTTTTAATCTGCAGTTAACCTATGACATCGATCATGAGAGGGTTAACTTCCTCTATCAGCAGAGGTTACAATGGAGCAATCCAATCTATTCAGGAAAGAGACTGCTACAAACAGCATGTTATATCATGACAGCTCCCACCTTCCTGCAACCAAGGTGGCCATCCCCTTCTGGGAATTCCTAAGATTAAGGAGGAACTCTTCAGATGTTGACACGTTTAAGGCCAGTGCAGACGAGCTGGAGGATACAGCAATGGGGGCACGAAGAAAAGGATTTATTTATGTCCCTGAATGCCCATGCCATAAGAAGTATATGGGCATGACTAGCCGGGAACTCCGCAAGGGGGGTTAAGGTTAGGGGTTAGGGCTAGAAATTGACACAAATTTCAGTTGCGCCACCTAGTGGCCAATGGCCATCACTGCTGGTGGCCACACAGCAGGAAAGAACCATATTGTATAATCCGTTATATGAGATGAGTATCTTCTTTGGTTTTTTATCTTAGAGAATATTTGGCACAGGATTCACACTTTTGTATAGTCTTTATTTAATAAACAGCTAAATAATTAGCATTAGTTTTTTTATTTTTACTTCATATGTTTGTATAGCTTTTCATTTCTGATTAATATGCCATTTACTGTTGATGTTACCCTATCTTTTGCAATCTGGCAATTTAAGGCGTTACAACAACAGAATTAGAGATACTCAATCTGAGAACGGACAATACCTGAAGTAGGTTTGTCCTATATGTCTGGTTACCTACTTAGAGAGCAGCCTCTTTTAGCCACTTTTGCCCTTCACAGTGAGAAATATCCTGTAGTATGTCAGTCTGGTCCCACTCACTAGAGTGATCCAGCCCCGAAATACCAGGCAGTTCTAGAAACCCCAGATGCGTTTTGTCCTCTGTGGGCCTCGTCAGAGAAGTGCAGCTTTACTTCCTAAGGCACAGTGAGCAATTTAGGGGGTTATCCTTCTGCCCCACCCTGGTGAGTCGGGGGTTAATTTATTGTTCCATCCTTCCTCTATTTAAACTGCACCTACCTGGTAATTCCTATGTTTCAGTTAAAGAGTATGTGTGAAACGTGCGTTAGGCGTCTTGTTGATAGGCAACATCACTGACGAGTGACATCACATACCGGAGCGGTGTGGCAGCATGCAATCACTATTCTGTTTAAAATTTAAGTATAATGTAGAGAACTGGAACAGTTCAAGCGCTGTGTGAGAATTCTGTAAATTACTTATTTGTGCATTTTTGATGCACTGTTTGGATCTTAATTACTGCTCTAAATATATTTGCCAGCTATTTCTATAATAGGCTTTGACCAGCGTCGAGTACCGATGACATCATAGAGTTGAGCCAACTCTCCTAGAGAAACTAAAATGTTAGGGTGTGTCGGACGGAGCGCGCGTTGGGTACTGATGACATCATAGAGGAGAACCAGCTCTCCTAGAGAAGCTACAATGTTGGCGTGTGTCTGAAGAAATATGCATAAAGTACCGATGACATCATAGAGGAGAGTCAACTCTCCTAAAGAAACTACAATGTTAAGGGTGTGTCTGATGAAACGTGCGTCGGGTACTGATGACATCATAGAGGAGAACCAACTTTCCTAGAGAAACTACAATGTTAAGGGTGTGTCTGATGAAACTTGAATCAAGTACAGATGACATCATAGAGGAGAACCAAGTCTCCCAGAGAAGCTACAATGTTAGGGACGTGTCTGATAAAACGTGCGTCGGGTACTGATGACGTCAGAGGATAAATATTAAACACTACATTGATTTGTTTTCTCTAAATGCTTATTTTATTGTTAAACCACAAATAAACCGATATAGTCCTAATTTATCAGCAATAGGGTCCCTTTAAATACTGATACATTTAAAGTTACAGGTACCCAGTTTTCTCTTCTTTAGTACAAACCATCACTGGACCTTATATTACAGTTAGCAATTTATTAGTGCCACTGAAATTCCTTTTTATGGGAACGGGTTATCCTACTGCGGCTTACTCTTTTTTATTTAGTTCTGGCGCTATTTATAGTGTCAGTCTTTCAACACAACTGAATAGAGAGTTAATTGGAATCCAAGGGCCTTCCCGTGTCTCACAGGTTCCTAGTCCTGTTACGAACAAAGTCAACATGTCTGCTTGCACTAAAGCAAATACAATACAAAGTATTTATTTCATTTAAACTTTGTATAAATATTTATCAAGTCAAGTTCTTTAAAAAAAAAAAAAACTGTAAATTAAGACAATTCACTTTATTTCTTCATAATTTCTTGCCCCTCTGAATGTCTGGAAAACAAGTCTGAAGGGTAATGTGAGCCCCCCTCCCCATGGGTGCCCATCACTGCCCCCAGATAATAGATCTGCCCCCTCAGCACATTCCACTGCGAGTCCTCTCAGACCCTCCTGTCCTGTCTCACTGAGAGGATGGGCGAGAGGCGAGAGAGCTGGTGGAGGAGGGCGAAGACCCCCGTCATGTACAGGTGGGAGAGGGTATAATAGGGGAAGTGCCAACCAGGGGGCAACACTAAATATAGGGGGTAATTGGGAGTATAGTGTATGTGGGCAGGCAAGTGAGGTCAGGTATGTGCCTTTAGGACAATGACCAGTCACCCTTCAGACCTGTCCGAACCCCAAAATAAACCCCCCAGCCCCCCATTATAATCTCCCCAATATTCCAGAAACAGACCCTCCTGTCCCTTAAGATCATACCTTCCTGTCCCTTAAAATCAGACTCTCCTGTTCCCTCCAGATCAGATCCCCCTGCCCCCCCCAGATCAGACTCTCCTGTCCCCCCCCAGATCAGACTCTCCTGTCCCCCCCCAGATCAGACTCTCCTGCCCCCCCCAGATCAGACTCTCCTGTCCCCCCAGATCAGACCCCCCCTGTCCCCCCCAGATCAGACCTTCCTGTCCCCCCCAGATCAGACCTTCCTGTCCCCCCCCAGATCAGACCTTCCTGTCCCCCCCCAGATCAGACCTTCCTGTCCCCTTCAGATCAGACCTTCCTGTCCCCTTCAGATCAGACCTTCCTGTCCCCTTCAGATCAGACCCTCCTGTCCCCTCCAGATCAGACCCCCCCTGTGTTCCCTCCAGATCAGACCCCCCTGTGTTCCCTCCAGATCAAACCCCACTGTTCCCTCTAGATTAGACCCTCCTGCCTCCCCCCCCAGATCAGACCCTCCTGTCCCCTTCAGATGAGACCCTCTTGTCCACTCCTAATCAGACCCTGATGTCCCCTCCAGATCTGACTATCCTGTCCCCTGCAGATCAGACCCTCCTGTCCCCTTCAGATGAGACCCTGATGTCCCCTCCAGATCTGACTATCCTGTCCCCTGCAGATCAGACCCTCCTGTCCCCTTCAGATGAGACCCTGATGTCCCCTCCGGATCAGACTCTCCTGTCCCCTCCAGATCAGACCTATTTGTCCCCAGGGTGTGGCTTCTAGGCAATTAAGCCACCAGTGACCTTGTTACACAAACACACAAGTATTTTAATATTATCCCTGAAAACAGTAAGTCCTGCAGGATATATAATTTTTCTCATAGATAGATAGATAGATCAGACCCTCCTGTCCCTTAAGATCAGACCCTCCTGTCCCTTAAGATCAGACCCTCCTGTCCCTTAAGATCAGACCCTCCTGTCCCTTAAGATCAGACCCTCCTGCCCCCTCCCAGATCAGACCCTCCTGCCCCCTCCCAGATCAGACCCTCCTGTCCCCTCCAGATCAGACCCTCCTGTCCTCACCATATCAGACCCTCCTGTCCTCACCAGCTCAGACCCTCCTGTCCTGCCCAGCTCAGACCCTCCTGTCCTGCCCAGATCAGACCCTCCTGCCCTGCCCAGATCAGACCCTCCTGCCCTGCCCAGATCAGACCCTCCTGCCCTGCCCAGATCAGACCCTCCTTTCTCCCCCAGATCAGACCCTCATTTCACCCCCAGATCAGACCCTCCTGTCCCCTCCAGATCAGACGTTCCTGTCCCCTCCAGATAAGACCCTCCTGCCCTGCCCAGATCAGACCCTCCTGCCCTGCCCAGATCAGACCCTCCTTTCTCCCCCAGATCAGACCCTCATTTCACCCCCAGATCAGACCCTCCTGTCCCCTCCAGATCAGACCTTCCTGTCCCCTCCAGATAAGACCCTCCTGCCCTGCCCAGATCAGACCCTCCTTTCTCCCCCAGATCAGACCCTCCTTTCTCCCCCAGATCAGACCCTCATTTCACCCCCAGATCAGACCCTCATTTCACCCCCAGATCAGACCCTCCTGTCCCCTCCAGATCAGACCTTCCTGTCCCCTCCAGATCAGACCTTCCTGTCCTCACTAGATCAGACCCTCCTGCCCCCCCCCCAGATCAGATTATCCTATCCCCCCCCCCCCAGATCAGACTCTCCTGTCCCCTCCAGATCAGACCCATTTGTCCCCAGGGTGTGGCTTCTAGGCAATTAATCCTCTAGTGACCTTGTTACACAAACACACAAGTATTTTAATAATATCTCTGAAAATAGTAAGTCCTGTAGGATATATATATGTTTTTCATAGATTAGATAGATCAGACCCTCCTGTCCCCTCCAGATCAGACCCTCCTGTCCCCTCCAGATCAGACCCTCCTGTCTCCTCCAGATCAGACCCTCCTGTCCCCTCCAGATCAGACCCCCCTGTCCCCTCCAGATCAGACCCTCCTGTCCCCTTCAGATGAGACCCTCTTGTCCACTCCTAATCAGACCCTGATGTCCCCTCCAGATCAGACCCTCCTGTCCCCTGCAGATCAGACCCTCCTATCCCCTGCAGATCAGACCACCCTCTCCATCCAGATCAGACCCTCTTGTCCACCCCAGATCAGACCCTCCTGTCCCCCCCCAGATCAGACCCTCCTGTCCCCCCCGCAGATCAGACGCTCCTGTCCCCTCCAGATCTGACCCTCCTGTCCTCGCCATATCAGACCCTCCTGTCCTCGCCATATCAGACCCTCCTTTCTCCCCCAGATCAGACCCTCCTGTCCTGTCCATATCAGACCCTCCTGTCCCCTCCAGATCAGACCCTCCTGTCTCCTCCAGATCAGACCCTCCTGTCCCCTCCAGATCAGACCCCCCTGTCCCCTCCAGATCAGACCCTCCTGTCCCCTTCAGATCAGACCCTCTTGTCCACTCCTAATCAGACCCTGATGTCCCCTCCAGATCAGACCCTCCTGTCCCCTGCAGATCAGACCCTCCTGTCCCCTGCAGATCAGACCCTCCTGTCCTCTGCAGATCAGACCCTCCTGTCCCCTCCAGATCAGACCCTCCTGTCCCCCCCCAGATCAGACCCTCCTGTCCCCCCCGCAGATCAGACGCTCCTGTCCCCTCCAGATCTGACCCTCCTGTCCTCGCCATATCAGACCCTCCTGTCCTCGCCATATCAGACCCTCCTTTCTCCCCCAGATCAGACCCTCCTGTCCTGTCCATATCAGACCCTCCTGTCCCCTCCATATCAGAACCTCCTGTTCCCTCCAGATCAGACCCTCTTGTCCCCTCCTGATCAAACCCTCTTGTCCCCCCGGATCAGACTCTCTTGTCCCCTCCTGATCAGACCCTCTTGTCCCCTCCTGATCAGACCCTCTTGTCCCCTCCAGATCAGACCCCCCTGTCCCCTCCAGATCAGACACCCCTGTCCCCTCCAGATCAGACACCCCTGTCCCCTCCAGATCAGACACCCCTGTCCCCTCCAGATCAGACACCCCTGTCCCCTCCAGATCAGACCTTCCTGTCCTCACTAGATCAGACCTTCCTGTCCTCACTAGATCAGACCCTTCCCCCAGATCAGAACCTTCTGTCCCCCCCAGATCAGAACCTTCTGTCCCCCCCAGATCAAACCCTCCTGTCCCCTCCAGATCAGACCCATTTGTCCCCAGGGTGTTGCTTCTAGGCAATTAATCCACCAGTGACCTTGTTACACAAACACACAAGTATTTTAATATCTCTGAAAATAGTAAGTCCTGTAGGATTTATATATGTTTCTCCCCAGATCAGACCCTCCTGTCCCCTTCAGATGAGACCCTCTTGTCCACTCCTAATCAGACCCTGATGTCCCCTCCAGATCAGACCCTCCTGTCCCCTGCAGATCAGACCCTCCTGTCCCCTGCAGATCAGACCCTCCTGTCCCCTGCAGATCAGACCCTCCTGTCCCCTCCAGATCAGACCCTCCTGTCCCCCCCCAGATCAGACCCTCCTGTCCCCCCCGCAGATCAGACGCTCCTGTCCCCTCCAGATCTGACCCTCCTGTCCTCGCCATATCAGACCCTCCTGTCCCTCGCCATATCAGACCCTCCTTTCTCCCCCAGATCAGACCCTCCTGTCCTGTCCATATCAGACCCTCCTGTCCCCTCCATATCAGAACCTCCTGTTCCCTCCAGATCAGACCCTCTTGTCCCCTCCTGATCAAACCCTCTTGTCCCCCCGGATCAGACTCTCTTGTCCCCTCCTGATCAGACCCTCTTGTCCCCTCCTGATCAGACCCTCTTGTCCCCTCCTGATCAGACCCCCCTGTCCCCTCCAGATCAGACACCCCTGTCCCCTCCAGATCAGACACCCCTGTCCCCTCCAGATCAGACACCCCTGTCCCCTCCAGATCAGACACCCCTGTCCCCTCCAGATCAGACCTTCCTGTCCTCACTAGATCAGACCTTCCTGTCCTCACTAGATCAGACCCTTCCCCCAGATCAGAACCTTCTGTCCCCCCCAGATCAGAACCTTCTGTCCCCCCCAGATCAAACCCTCCTGTCCCCTCCAGATCAGACCCATTTGTCCCCAGGGTGTTGCTTCTAGGCAATTAATCCACCAGTGACCTTGTTACACAAACACACAAGTATTTTAATATCTCTGAAAATAGTAAGTCCTGTAGGATTTATATATGTTTCTCCCCAGATCAGACCCTCCTGTCCTCCCCAGATCAGACCCTCCTGTCCTCCCCAGATCAGACCCTCCTGTCCTCCCCAGATCAGACCCTCCTGTCCTCCCCAGATCAGACCCTCCTGTCCTCCCCAGATCAGACCCTCCTGTCCCCCCACCCCAGATCAGACCCTCCTGCCCAGATCAGACCCTCTTTTCTCCCCCAGATCAGACCCTCTTTTTCCCCCAGATTAGACCCTCTTTTCTCCCCTAGATCAGACCCTCTTTTCTCCCCCAGATCAGACCCTCCTTTCTCCCCCAGATCAGACCCTCCTGTCCCCTCCAGATCAGACCCTCCTGTCCCCTCCAGATCAGACCCTCCTGTCCCCTCCAGATCAGACCCCCCTGTCCCCTCCAGATCAGACCCCCCTGTCCCCTCCAGATCAGACCCCCCTGTCCCCTCCAGATCAGACCCCCCTGTCCCCTCCAGATCAGACCCTCCTGTCCCCTCCAGATCAGACCTTCCTGTCCTCACTAGATCAGACCTTCCTGTCCTCACTAGATCAGACCTTCCTGTCCTCACTAGATCAGACCTTCCTGTCCTCACTAGATCAGACCCTCCCCCCAGATCATAACCCCCTGCCCCCCCCCCAGATCAGACCCTCCTGCCCCCTCCAGATCAGATCATCCTACCCCCCCCCCCTCCAGATCAGACCCATTTGTCCCCAGAGTGTGGCTTCCAGGCAATAAATCCACCAGTGACCTTGTTACACAAACACACACATATTTTAATATTATCTCTGAAAATAGTAAGTCCTGTAGGATTTATATATGTTTCTCATAGATTAGATAGATCAGACCCTCCTGTCCCCTCCAGATCAGACCCTCCTGTCCCCTCCAGATCAGACCCTCCTGTCTCCTCCAGATCAGACCCTCCTGTCCCCCTCCAGATCAGACCCTCCTGTCACCTCCAGATCAGACCCTACTGTCCCCTCCAGATCAGACCCTCCTCCCCCCCAGATCAGACCCTCCTGTCCCCTCCAGATCAGACCCTCCTGTCTCCTCCAGATCAGACCCTCCTGTCCCCTCCAGATCAGACCCTCCTGTCACCTCCAGATCAGACCCTACTGTCCCCTCCAGATCAGACCCTCCTCCCCCCCAGATCAGACCCTCCTGCCCCCCCCCAGATCAAACCCTCCTGTCCCCTTCAGATGAGACCCTCTTGTCCACTCCTAATCAGACCCTGATGTCCCCTCCAGATCTGACTATCCTGTCCCCTGCAGATCAGACCCTCCTGTCCCCTTCAGATGAGACCCTGATGTCCCCTCCAGATCTGACTATCCTGTCCCCTTTAGATGAGACCCTGATGTCCCCTCCAGATCTGACTATCCTGTCCCCTCCAGATCAGACCTATTTGTCCCCAAGGTGTGGCTTCTAGGCAATTAATCCACCAGTGACCTTGTTCCACAAACACACAAGTATTTTAATATTATCTCTGAAAATAGTAAGTCCTGCAGGGTATATAATTTGTATCATAGATAGATATATCAGAGCCTCCTGTCCTCACCATATCAGACCCTCCTGTCCTGCCCAGATCAGACCCTCCTGTCCCCCCACCCCAGATCAGACCCTCCTGCCCTGCCCAGATCAGACCCTCCTTTCTCCCCCAGATCAGACCCTCCTTTCTCCCCTAGATCAGACCCTCCTTTCTCCCCCAGATCAGACCCTCCTGTCCCCTCCAGATCAGACCTTCCTGTCCCCTCCAGATCAGACCTTCCTGTCCCCTCCAGATCAGACCTTCCTGTCCTCACTAGATCAGACCCTCCCCGCAGATCATAACCCCCTGCCCCCCCCAGATCAGACCCTCCTGCCCCCTCCAGATCAGATCCTCCTACCCCCCCCCCCCCCAGATCAGACTCTCCTGTCCCCTCCAGATCAGACCCATTTGTCCCCAGGGTGTGGCTTCTAGGCAATAAATCCACCAGTGACCTTGTTACACAAACACACACGTATTTTAATATTATCTCTGAAAATAGTAAGTCCTGTAGGATTTATATATGTTTCTCATAGATTAGATAGATCAGACCCTCCTGTCCCCTCCAGATCAGACCCTCCTGTCCCCTCCAGATCAGACCCTCCTATCCCCTCCAGATCAGACCCTCCTGTCCCCTCCAGATCAGACCCTCCTGTCCCCTCCAGATCAGACCCTCCTGTCCCCTCCAGATCAGACCCTCCTGCCCCCCCCAGATCTGACCCTCCTGTCCTCGCCATATAAGACCCTCCTGTCCTGCCTAGATCTGACCCTCCTGTCCCCCCCCCAGATCAGACCCTCCTGTCCTCACCATATCAGACCCTCCTGTCCTGCCCAGATCAGACCCTCCTGTTCCCCCTTCCAGATCAGACCCTCTTGTCCCCTCCTGATCAGACCCTCTTGTCCCCTCCTGATCAGACCCTCTTGTCCCCTCCTGATCAGACCCTCTTGTCCCCTCCTGATCAGACCATCCTTTTCCCTCCAGATCAGACCCTCCCCCCCCCAGACCAGAGTCTCCTGTCCCCTCCAGATCAGACCCCCCTGTCCCCTCCAGATCAGACCCCCCTGTCCCCTCCAGATCAGACCCCCCTGTCCCCTCCAGATCAGACCCCCCTGTCCCCTCTAGATTAGACCCTCCCCCCCAAGATCAGCCCCTCCTTCTCCCCCAGATCAGACCCTCCTGTCTCCCCAGATCAGACCCTCCTGCCCCCCCAGATCAGACCCTCCTGTCCCCCCAGATCAGACCCTCCTGTCTCCCCTAGATCAGACCCTCCTGCCCCCCCCAGATCAGACCTTCCTGTCCCCCCCCAGATCAGACCCTCCTGTCCCCCCCCCCAGATCAGACCCTCCTGTCCCCCCCCAGATCAGATCCTCCTGTCCCCCCCCCAGATCAGACCCTCCTGCCCCCCCCAGATCAGACCCTCCTGTCCCCCCCCCCCCCAGATCAGACTCTCCTGTCCCCTCCAGATCAGACCCATTTGTCCCCAGGGTGTGGCTTCTAGGCAATTAATCCTCTAGTGACCTTGTTACACAAACACAAGTATTTTAATATTAGCTCTGAAAATAGTAAGTCCTGCAGGATATATATGTTTCTCATAGATGGATAGATAGATAGATAGTCCTGATTCAGACATATATATTTAGACATAATAGTACTATTTGATCCCTATATTTCTTGATACATTTTACACCCCATTAGGGCCAGTTTGGTGGCGGGTCCTCTCTATATGAGCTGTATATGATTGTTACTGGACATTACTATCCGTACCGATCGGACCATGG